>OOFE01047046.1:0-14742 GCA_900323365.1 Monocentris japonica
TAACCCTCCTCCACCTTGCTGCGCCTGCGTCTGAAGTGGTGCCCTGTGTCCATTAGTGATCCAGCCACGGGCCCATCCATCTGGTCCATCAAGAGCCACTCTCATTTCATCTGTCCATAAAACCTTTGAAAAATCTGTCTTCAGGTATTTCTTGGCCCAATCTTGACACTTCAACTTGTGAATCTTATTCAGTGGTGGTCGTGTTTCAGCCTTCTTTACCTTGGCCATGTCTCTGAGCACTTGACACCTTGTACTTCTGGACAATCCAGGTAGGTCACAGTTCTGGAATATGGTGGCACTGGAGGATAATGGGTTCCTGGTAGCTTCACGTTTAATTCTTCTCAAGTCTTTTGCAGTTAATTTGCGCCTTTTCTTCTCCATGCATTTTTTGCGACCCTGTTGACTATTTGCAATAAAACGTTTGATTGTCCGGTGGTCACGCCTCAATAGTTTAGCTATTTCAAGAGTGTTGCATCTGTGTGAAAGGCATTTTACAATTTTTGACTTTTCAGTGTCAGTTAAATCTCTTTTTTTTTTTTTGGCCCATTTTACCTGAGGTAACGAAGCTGCCTAATAATTATGCACACCTTAATATAAGGTGTTAATGACTTTAGGCCACACCCCCCCTCGTTACACAAATACATATCACCTGAAAATGATTAAATCCAATAAGCATTCAAGTTTATATGGTTTGGAGTTGGAAAATGTGCATAGAAATAATGATAAGGTCAGAATACTCACTTGCCTAATAATTGTGCACGCAGTGTACGATTTGGAAGTGCTCATGTGTTTAACTTGTTAGAACGCCCACATACCCTAGTGCTAAGCCTATTACAACAACTCGTTGAATGTCCACACAGTCGATAGCTCGTATTTATGGTAAAGCCGACGTGACGTGAACGCAGTATAACCTTCTGCCTCCTTCTGAAACCAGTGTAATGTAACCTCCATTCCCTGTTGTCTGTCCATGCAGGCAGAGAACTTCACAGTGTCGTTCTCGGATGGCCGCGTCCTCTGCTACCTGATCCACCACTACCATCCCAGTCACTTGCCAGAGGAAGCAGTCAGTCACTGTACCACTCAGACGGTCGAGTGCTCCCACAGGGGCCGGCTGGAGCTCAACTGCTCAGCCAGCGACTCCGACAACTCTTTTGACTCCTTGCCAACAGGTCAAAATGGTATGTTTCAGACATGTGGTGTGTCTTCGACGCATTCGTTGATGACTTTTGGATGCATGTTTTTCGAAATGCTCATACATCAGGGTTCTCACTGGTCACGAAATTTCTGGAATATCATAGAATTTAGAGAGGTGTATTCCAGACAGGGAAATCTAGGGAATTTGATAGTTTGTACATGTTGGAACAAATGGACCTGTATTTAGAGTTCACATACACTAGGGACAATATAGACATTGGATACTGGACAAAAATGATTGAGAGTTGGCCTGTTGTTCTCCATTAGATGAATGGATCGGATTTTGATAATGGGGAAATTCTGTGATAACCTATGTTAGCCTGATATCATGCCGATATCCAATTTCAGTATTGGTGCATCACTAATGGTATGTGTTCGTGTACGGCAAAAAATATATCCTGGATCGGCATTTAAAGGGGTTTATCAATAAATTACAATGACCGTCGTTGACATGTAATGACAGTAACTGTCATGTAATCCTGTATTTTATGTGTGTGTGGTTTCTTTGTTTTGTGAACAGGTCCAGAATCTCCCTCCGTGGAGTTTAAAGTGCTCCTGGAGAATGAGAAGAACAACTTCAGACTGGTCAACACTGCCGTGGCTTTCCTGGGAGGAGTTCCTGCCATGATCACCCCAGCCGACATGTCCAACACTATCCCCAACGAGAAGGTGAGACCAGAGTCGTTCTCCTTACCAAGTACAGTAAATCTACAGGAATTTGTCTTGGTGCAGTTGGCTCAAAGACATGTCATCAACTGCCATAGTAACACAAGCACATGCTGGCACGTATGGACAACAGGACTTCAGTGCAAGGGGACAGGGAGCATATCACAACTCTTGTTTACAAGATCACTTGCACTCTGAGCCAAATGATTTGGAATGACAGAAGCCATGGTGATATGATGGGCATATGAACACATTCACAAATTGGAGTTTTGTTTTCCTGCCTTTAAGAAAGTGTTGTTCCTGTTCACAAATATTGATTGAACTGTCCAAAGTCATAGCTGTAGCATGGCAGCTCTGTTTCAGGAAGAGTTTTTCTTCAAGGCGCAATTAACAGAACCATGTCTTGTCACTTGGGATCGTTTCTCCCTAGAGTCTTCCTGAAGACCTCTGTACCTTAAGTAGTTCTCTGGACAGCGATGGGAAGAGTTTATCGACTTTGATGTACTTCAGTTAACTTGTTGTTTGATAATACGCTGTCCTGACTGGATGATGTATGTTTTTCAAGAGGCAAATTCGCGCTTCACTCCCCTGTCCCTGGGTGCTATCATATTTCATCACGGTGTACAGAAAATCAGTTTCTACAAATCATATTTGTTTATTGAACAGTACCTAATTATAAAAGTTTATTACAAAAAAACACTTATAAAAGTATTACAGTGAAACCTTAACCAAGTTATTTTCAAGACCAGTCGAGTCAAGACCAAGTCCAAAGGGGGTTAAGACCGAGACCTGAGCAAATCAAGTCCTATTGAAGACCAAGACCAAAATAGGCAATAAACAAATGGAGCAAATTTACAAATTATGCTTGAAGAGTTTCTTAAGGATCAACTAGTCAGGGTTTTGATGAATCAAAGCATAGAAGTTTGAGGACCATTACATACCTTATTGTTTGTAGTGCTTGAAGAAAGTAAAGTTGGTTCAGGTGGGGAGAAACATAAAAGATGGGCAGATAAAACGTCAACACCCGATAGTGGCTGACAGAATAGACCGAGATGTCAGAAAAGTGGTCTTGAGACCGGACTCAAGTACTGCAGCCATGATTTAACCACTTCCTATTTATTTCCAGGTGGTGATGTCCTACCTGTCCTTCCTCTGTGCTCGTCTCCTGGACTTGCGGAACGAGACCAGAGCAGCTCGGGTCATACAGGGCGCCTGGAGGAAGTACAGGTTGAAGAAAGATCTACAACTCTATCAGGTTTGGCAAAACAACAAAGTGATTTTATTTATGTACCTACTTAGTTATTTATTGGCACCGTGGGCATGAAGAGGCAAATCCACGTCAGTCAGGGGTGAGACACGTCCACCTCCTCTGCCTGGACGCTGTCAAACTTCATCACAGTTTACAGCAACTTGAGGAAATCACTTTTCCACATTCAAATCTGCTGTTTATTGAGAAGAATCTAATCTGTCAGTGTTTCCATTGTCTTGCTTTCCCTCAATTATTTTGTGTTCTTTTGTGTTGAAGTGAAAAATAGGAAGTGCTCTTTGTCATTGTTATACTCTTGTCGTTTCCATGTGAACATTTCATTATTTTTCAGCATGTATGAGAAACACTTGGCCAATTGGAGTCATCCTCTCTGGGCTAGTCATGCACATTGTCTATGATTGTCCCAACTTACACATCTCTATCATGTACGATCGCATGGTAATTGAACAATGGTCAGTAATGAAATAGATTTTTGTATCGTCCATCGTCCAATCTCATCCTACCTTCACAGTATGACTAAAACGTAGTAGATACCATTTTGTGACAGGTTGACCAGATTTTGAGATACAGACTTTTGGCATAGCGTCCCCTACTGTTCAATTTATGAATTACTTTAGCGTATAGCGTATTGAAGCCTCCTTTAATATATCAGCTAGGTTTCATGATGATCAGACAAAATATCATGGAGTAATGACCCGTTTTATGATAAGATCCACCCTCTTACAAATTCAATGGCTGTTATCAGCCCCTTCGACTTTCTTGCTTTGAAAATATACTGAAAAATTGGTTTACTTTTTCCTTGAATTGGTGTCTCAGCTGAATTAAATGGTGCGTTGGCATTCCTTACTTATGCCAATGGGTACAGCTGGCTGCTAATAATGCTTACATGTTCTGAAGGGTGTTGAAAATGTTGAAAAATTGTTAAGATGTTCCTTCAGCAATAGTTGCTTCATCTTATTCCTTGATTTTTCTACACAGGAACGATACTTAGCTGCAGCGAAAATCCAGGTAGTTGTGAGGCGTTTTCTCCAGAGGCGCAGGGCTCAAAGGCAGAATAATGCGGCTGTTATCATCCAGTCATTCTGGAGGGGTTACGCAGCCCGCAATGCACTGCGGTTAAAGACAGAGGCTCAACTCCGGATTCTACAACATAACGCGGCAACTGCCATCCAGGTAGGTCTAGTTTAGTTTTTACATGAGGTTGAAAGAGAATGATGGGTGAACAAAAGTAAAAGAACAGACAGCCAACGAAAGTATTTGTCATGTAATTGTCCAAATTCTTCTCTTCTTTTCCCTGCAGGCTCAATGGAGGATGTATTCAGCCATGAGGGCCTACCAACGCCTCAGATACCATGCCATTGTTGTCCAAGCACAGTGGCGAATGAGGAGGGCAGTCTCTGCCTATAGAAGAGTCTACTGGGCTGTGACAGTGATTCAGAAATACTCACGAGCATGGGCTCTGGCAAGAAGAGAGCAGGAACAATATCTCTTACTGAGAACTGCAGTGTTGAAAATCCAGGGAGGGTACCGGAGATGGAAAGCCCAGAGGACGGAGAGGGAGAACCATGCTGCCAAAGTGATACAAGCTGTGTTTAAGAAATGGTACGAGGAAAAAAATGCCCAGAGAACTGCTGCTGCCCTGAAGATTCAGGCTTGGTACCGAATGCACAGGTGTCTCCGTCAGTACAGAAAGATCAAGAGAAGTACTGTTCTCATTCAGGCTCAATACAGAGGGCATGCACAGAGGCACTGCTTTCAGATGTTGAGGCTACAGCACCACTCTGCTGTTGTCATCCAGAGTGTCTTCAGAGGACATGCTGTCAGAAAACAGGTGGCGAAGATGAGACATGCGTCAATCATAATCCAATGTTGGTTCAGGGCCTCTGTGAAAAGAGACATGGAGAGGGAAAAGTTTGTGAGGATGAGATGTGCTGCTCTTATCATTCAGACAGCATATCGCGGGCAAGTGGCTCGGGAGTTACTGAAAAAACGGCACAAGGCAGCAACAGTGATCCAGGCAGCTTTCCGGAAGTTTTCTGCCAAAAAGAGCTACGTGGTTTTGAAAAATGCCACGGCTGTCATCCAGCAAAAGTATAGAGCCAAGATTTTGGCTCGAAACACAAAGAGGGAATATGATGCTCTCAGGTACTCTGCACTCGCTATACAAGCTGTCTGGAGAGGGAGAGCAGACAGGAAGAGGATAGAGAAACTACACCAATGTGCCACGCTTATACAGGCCCACTACTGCCGTCACAAAGCGCAAGCACAGTACAGGTCAAGAAAAGCAGCGACTGTAGTGATACAGCGTCACTTCAGAGGGTATATGGCTGGAAAGGAGAAGAGGACCACATACCTCCAGATGAAGGCAGCTGCTGTCACTCTCCAAGCTGGGTTCAGAGGCATGAGAGTTAGGATCGAGATGAAGGAAAAGCACCAGGCAGCAACTGTCATTCAGTCTGCAATTAGGATGGTTTTATGTAGAAAACAATATTTGCTCATCCAAAGTGCAGCGATTATCATCCAAAGCCGGTACAGGGCTCTTCTGGAGGGCAAGGCACAACAACGTGAGCACAGACAGCTAAGGCAAGCCACCATAAAGATACAATCAGCCTACCGGGGATTCAGAGTAAGAGCAGACCTAAAGAAGCGGCACAATGCTACCACAGTAATCCAAGCTCAGTTCAGAATGCACAAAGTGCATATGGCTTATCTTGCCACCAAGTGTGCTGCCATTATCATACAGGAGCGCTACAGGGCCAAAAGGCTCAGAGATCAACAGGTGCAGAGGTACAGAACTATGAAGTCTGCTGCTGTAGTCATCCAGGCAGCATATCGTGGTCACAGGGACAGGTTGAAGGTTACAACGATGCACAAAGCCGTTACAGTAATTCAGAGAAGGTTTCTCGCTGTCCAGGACAGAAAACGCTTCCTGGCCATCAAGGCAGCAGCTTTGCTCTGTCAACACAGATACAGAGCAGTGGCCCTGGCAAGAAAAGACCGTCTGGATTACCTGTTAAAGCACAGGGCAGTCATTTTGCTACAGGCAGCCTACAGAGGGTTGAAGGTCAGAAAGCAGTTGCATATTGAGCGCATGGCAGCCATAACCATTCAGTCCCATGCCCGAAAGTACCTGCACAGGACATACTACAAGAGACTCCGCTGGGCTGCCAACATAGTACAAGCACGTTACAGGGCCAACAAGAAAATGAAAGAAGAGATGCAAGCTCTGAATGCCAAGAGAGATGCTGCTGTTGTCTTACAAGCGGCTTTCCGTGGAATGAAATCCAGGCAAGGCATCAAACAAAGGCATCAGGCTGCCAGTGCTATCCAGAGAGCTTATAGAGCCCACTTTGAACGCAAGCAGTATCTTAACTTGAAATCCTCTGCCCTCACTGTTCAACGATGGTATCGGGCCACTGTTGCAGCCAAGGAACAAAGGCAACAATATCTGCAAATGCACAGGGCTGCTATCATCCTTCAGGCAACATACAGGGGCCAGCAGGCCAGAAAGGAGGTTGGTCATTGGCATCAGGCTGCCACTGTGATCCAGTCTGCATACAGAAAGCACAGAGAGGAAGTCAAATTCCAGGCCATGCGTCTGTCTGCCATCATTATCCAGAGATACTACCGGTCCTGTATTCTTGGGAGAAAAGAAAGAGACCGGTTCCTAAAAATGAAGCATTCTGCCATTGTCCTTCAAGCTGCTTTCAGAGGTCATTCTGTACGAACCAACATTGCCAAGATGCACAGAGCAGCTACTGTCATTCAGGCCAACTTCAAGAGGCATAAACTGCAGTCAGCCTTCAAGAAACAGTGCTGGGCAGCCTGTGTCTTACAGCAGAGATTTAGAGCTCAAAATAAGAGAAGCTTTGAGATGAAAAATTACCAACAGGTTAGAAAAGCTGTCATCACGCTACAGGCTGCATGTCGTGGTATGAAATCACGGCAGAGCATCAGACAAAGTCACCAAGCTGCCAGTGCCATCCAGAGAGCTTATAGAGCCCGCTGTGAACGCAAGCAGTATCTTACCTTGAAATCCTCGGTTCTCACTGTACAGCGAAGGTATCGGGCTATTATTGCAGCCAAGGAACAAAGGCAACAATATCTGCAAATGTGCAGGGCTGCTATCATCCTTCAGGCAGCATACAGGGGCCAGCAGGCCAGAAAGGAGGTTGCTCATTGGCATCAGGCTGCCACGGTTATCCAGGCTGTCTTTAGACAACACAGAGAGAAAGTCAAATTCCAGGCCATGCGTCTGTCTGCCATCGTTATCCAGAGATTCTACCGGGCCTGTATTCTTCGGAGACAAGACAGAGACAGGTTCCTGAAAATGAAACAATCTGCCATCATCCTTCAGGCTGCGTTTAAAGGCCAGTGTGTCAGGAGAGACATTGGTCGACAAAATCAAGCTGCTACTTTGATCCAGTCAGTCTGGCGATGCTCGACGCAGAGACGTTTCTTCCAGAGGCAGAGAGAGGCAGCTGTCATGCTACAACGGCAGGTCCGTGCAATGCAGCTCGGCAGGGCAGAGAGGGACAACTATACTCGAATGAGACAGGCTGCCATCATGCTTCAGGCACACTGCCGAGGCTGGGTCTCAAGACGACAGGTAACAGCTTGTATAAAGGCTGTAGTTCACCAGTAGGCCTAGGCACATTTCTTTAGCTGACAGACAGTTCACCTGATTATATTGGATCAGTCTACTCTATTTCAAATTAACAGAAATCCATTAATTGTAATCTTGAAATTACACATTCCTCATACTGAGTGCACGTTTGCACTTTAACTTTCTGTAACAAAAGGTGTTTGATCCTAATTGCCATGGTCTTCCAGGCACTAGAGGCAGCCAAGGCAAAGAGGAGGCTGCGTTTCAGCGTGGTGGTCTTCCACCATCTCAGTGCCATGAGGATCCAGAGAGCTCTGAGAGCCCACTGGGCTCTGCAGTCTGCCAAGAGACAGATCCACTCTGTCATTACTGTACAGGTACAACAGCAAAGAGCCCTGAAAGTTATTTTTCAAAACAAATTTCTCAATGAAGACCAGGTCACACCAGTTCTCCAAATGATTCCCTTGCCTTCTCTCTGCTTTGGCTAGCAATGGGTGCGAGCTAGGCAGCAAAGGAGGCGATACCTGGAGGAGAGGAGGAAAGTGGTGACGGCCCAGAGAGCAGTCAGGCGCTGGCTTGCTCGGCGCCACAAGGCCGCCTCTGCCATTCAGCACGCTGTCAGGAGGTTCCTGCTCCTCAAGCAGCAGAAGAGGGTCCAACAGGGCATCATCAAGGTTCAGGTATGATGGCCAATGGGGTATTAGGCCTGGGTGCTCCAGATGACCTCCACCCTCTCCCACTACCAGCTCCGAGGTGGAGCTGACTAAAGCCAGGGGGTGGGGTATCATACAAAAAAGTTTGGTTCTCAAGATTCTAATTTAAAAGATTAATTTAGTTTTGACTTAGAAATACACAGGGGAGTGATTGCTTACAAGCACCTGCTCACCTTGTGCATGACAACTTGTGCATTTTGGTAGAAAAATGAGTCTGAAAGAGGTTACTCCTGATTCACTGACAATAAACAGAGTATGTGTGCCTCCTCCTCCCTTTAAAATTAAAAATATTAAGGAGCACTGTCAGAAATTCAGCAGCAGTACAACATTTCTACTGCATCTATGTCGGTGAAATGCTGAGTTTAGACAGGGCTTTGAAGAACACTGCCACACTTGGCCCTCTGAATCATCTTTAAAGAAAAAAACTTCAGTGAGGGATTAAATGTACTTATTTGTTATTACTGTTAATTACTGTTGCTGAATTGCAATTCATGCCAATTACACAATTGAATTGACATACTTGAGTATGCATTTCAATCCAAGTATATTCTCCCTCCTTTGTGGTAACAAAAATGCCAAAATATTTCAACAATCTGATTGTACCTTTTTTTTTTAATAGTCTTTTTTTATTTCTCTATCTTTTATTTCTCTATTTTTTCTTTCACTCCGTCCCCATCCTTCTCTCCAGGCTCTGTGGAGAGGACACTGCTCCCGCCGACTGAATGATAATCCCAAGGTGGTGAATGTGAGGCACCGCTTGCGTAAAGTCTCCGCAGGCGTCCGAGAGGAGGACAAACTGTACAACAAGACATCCTCTGCCCTGGACTACCTCCTTCGATACAAGCACTTCTCCTACATTCTGGAGGCCCTGAAAAACCTGGGTAAGGCTTTGCCACCTCTTGTAGTTACCTCTTATAGAGCCAAAATAAAAGCCAGTGCATTGTTACATTGCATAAGAACATGATACAGGCTAGTTTCTAGCTATTATTTACCCAGGAAAAGCTGGCTGGCTTTTCAGTGACACCTTAGTTCAGACTTCTATACACACTCTTAACACCTGGGAACTGCCCACTACAACCACAGCCTTCTAGCCAATGAGTAGCTGACCTGGAAAAGCATGGGGATTAGGCACCTTGCTCCATACAACCTTGATTGTAGTTGGTGAAGGAGAGAGGATTTGTTCTTTATCCCCATCCTGATTTTCCTCGCCAATTTCACATCAGAGTTGACCCGATGATAAGCACCCTGCATCAGAAAGGTGAAATTTAGACTAGGCTTCAAAAATGAAAGCAACCCTAACTCATCTGGAGATATGATACGCCCGCTCAAAAGTGACAGTGTTCTACCAAAGTGAAATATCTCTTGAACATTAGAGATGAGAGGAGCAATCCTTTATTGTGGTTAGTGAAGTCAGTATTGTCTTTTAAAACACAATGTTTTTATCAAATGTTTTTTGCTTCTTGTTTTTTTTTTATGTCCATTTAGTTCATGTTTTATTGCTTTTGTAAAACATCAGTGCAGCCGAAATCTTACAGAGCCATACTTAAAAGCGTCACTTCAGTTTTACTATAACTAAACACACTACATGACTTTTAGGCTAATTATAGCCATGATTTGGCCATCACAAATGAGTCTGCCCTAGTTTGGGGCCAAAGCCTCAAATCTCAACGGAGACCAGCATTAGCCAACGGCAGTTGAGTGAGAGTGAATGGAAAAGGTGCAGGGAGTGTGGAAAGAAGAATGCTCCACTTCCATTTTCGTTTTGGCTGCGTGCTGTGGTAGTGCAAGGGCTCTTGTTTGATATGAGAACGTGGCTAGTGTGTAATCTCGGAATCAAACCTGTGCAGTGTGTTCTCAGCCATAACAGACCCACTGTGAGACCCACTGTGTGTTATTATACACTGTGTTACTGTATGTGCATGCACAGAGACCGCCACCAGGCTGTCACCAGAGTGCTGTGAGCGGCTGGTAGAGAGCGGAGCCACCCTGGTCATCTTCACCCTCATCCGCTGCTGCAACAGGAGCGTCCCCTGCATGGACGTCATCACCTACTCCATCCAGATCCTCCTCAACCTCTCCAAGGTACCTGGACCCAAGAGTATTATGTATTATAGCCATACCATCCCCGCAAAGGAAATAGGCAGTCACTGCTTAGGGTTATTTTTTGATTGTTAACTATAATATTACTAATATTACTTACTAATATTTTTTTTTCACCCGTGGTAATAATAGCCGTTCTCAAGTCAGAACAGCTGCTCAGTGGAGGCCCACACGGGGGCTCTGCTGACCAAATGTTAAAGTCTCAGACACAACAGCGAAGATCTTTTGTTTAATGCCATAAAGTTCAGCTGGGGATGCACAGAGAAGGTCAAAGCATTACCTCATTACTGCAGCTTGCCTGTCTGATCTTTCGCTTCCCTACAGACTCTCAGTTCCACTAAATTAACCAACTCGAGTTCAGGCACGATTTCAGTTCTGCTAAGCTCAAATTCAGACTAAGGACTGACATCCTGCTGCCATTGCAGCCCTCTAAATTTACTGGATGCTGTGGTTTGCTATAAATGCATCTTCCCTGTTCTCCGGGATCCTGTCAACTGTCGCAAGCTGCTCTCATAAAAACATAACTTGTAACCACTGAATCCTGATGAGTAAGTAAGAAAATAGCGTGAGACCTCAATGTTCCCGTGGGAAACTGGGCCCTCGCAGAACCAAATGGTAGAAGGATACAGTGAGAATTTCAAGTAGAATTTAAGTAAGAGTAGAACAGATGAGGACTGTTTAACATTACGCGACCATGCTTTGGTTGCTGTTGTGGTTTGACTTTTGGGGTGTCCATTGACCATAGAAGACTGTACTGGTAACCACGCACCCAGCAGGCCGTAATAGTTCTAAAGCGCAGCAAAAGCTTTCACGTCACTGCACCAAGTGAATTTCACGCTCAAGAAAAACTGAAGGAAAAAAGGACCGAAAGTTGCTTCACCTCAGTTCGTACCCCCTAAAGCAGCGCTGCGTCCATCTTGCTGCGTTCGCCTCTTTTCATTGACATTCCATGCATTTTTGCTGCCTCACAATCTTTTTTTTTGGCATTCGATATGTGGTTTTAATCCTGTGTTGATTATTTCCTCCCTTCTTTCCTCCTTCTGTACTTCCTTTTACTTTCTTTCTTTTCCTCCCTCCCACTCCCTCTCCTTCTGGTTTCCTCCATCAGTACCATAAGACCATTGAGGCGGTGTACGCAGTGGAAAACTCTGTAGAGACGCTGCTGGACCTGCTGCAGAGGTACAGGGAGAAGGCCGGGGATAAGGTGGCAGAAAAGGGAGGCAGCATCTTCACCAAGGCCTGCTTCCTCCTGGCTCTCCTACTGCAGGACCAGCGCCGGGCTCTGGTGCGTAGCAATTGCTATGCTATTTATCTACACTAGAACCAAAAAAAAAAAAATCAGAAGAGAACCTTTGTAGTTTTGATGATAATTGTTTATTTTTATAATTTTTTAGGAGGTTAGGAAGCTCCCCAAGGCCTTGGATAGGATCCGTAGTATTTACCGCCTCACTGCCCGCAAACACAAGATGGACGAGGAAAGAACCGTCATCAAACAGAAGATGAATGCGTCCATCAACGGGAGCTTCCTGGCTCATGCAACGCCTCGTAAATCCCGGCCTGCGCCAAAGTATGTGTGTGTCTGTGTGTGTGTGTCTGTGTGTGCTAGAAAGAGACATGAAATATTTTTTACAATGACGAATCGACACCCCTGTTCTTCTTTTGTTTTCCAGGTTCGCACCGGACTGGGTTCTCAGAAAGGATAAGCTCAAAGACATTGTGGACCCACTCAGAGCCATTCAGATGGTGGCAGCTACATTTTCAATTGTGCTGTAAAAAAAAACAAAAAAAACAACAAGCTTTACATTTTTAATCATCTCATTTTTATTCAGAAAATGTTCATTTTATTATGTGATTTTTTTTTTAGTTGATGTAATTGCAATCCATGATGCAATCCAAACATGCAATCCATGTTTTACTTGTACATAATAAAATGGCTTTGTTTCTTAAATATGGAGAAGTGTAATGTGTCCTCATAGTTTGTTGAGCAATATTTTTTTTAAAAGTGACTCATTGTGAAATCATGGCGGATGGTTACACAATGTTTTGCACATTTCAACAATAACATTTACCAGGACCTAATATAGTCTGTCGCCTGTGTGCTACACACGAAGGTTAGTGTTTTCTGTAGAGTCCTACCTTGGATGTACACTTAGACTACACTGCACGTACTCTTAGGCTGGAATAGTGTGGAAAATTAACAGTGCAAGTTTCATGTTTTTGAAAGTTTGTGGAATTGCACTAAAAAAAAATATAGAAAATGTTTGTTATTCAGTCCCGATACACGTCTATACATTTCAGTGGAATTGTCCACCCACTGTAGTTGCATTGAACAGTCACTATCAGCATCCATCCTATTGGGCCACCAACCAAACCATCATTTCATTCAATAAATAACCGTTTCAGTCATGAAATTAAAGACGCATGGGATTTTAACATTCCAGATAAATTTCCAACCAAAGAATGTTCTAGCTAGATTACTGCAATGTATGGATAACATCAGGATTGGAATCAGTTATGTGTAAAATTATGTGGGCAGAATAACAGAACAGGCTGATGGGCAAAAAAAAGGAGCCATGGAGGTTTATTTACTCCCATTATCCATTGACATGTTTGTCCAGCCTGGCCATGGCCATCACTTCCAGTCAGCTGGGCCACGTACAAGGACAATGACAGAACACCGCTTGTACACATCGGACGCATTGCTTCATTTCCAAATGGTCTTCCTATTGTACACCGAAATGATACATAGTCTTTGTGCATTACATAAAGTTTAACCGTAAATGACTATCTTAATCCAATGTTGTTTTGCTTCATATTTAGTTTGAGAAATGTTGTAGTGTATGGCCACCTCACAGGCACAGATGGGTCTGATGTTAAAAGTTTGTATACAAAATGAATAGGTAAAGTGTTTTATAAATTTCTCTGGGTCTGGCCACCAGAAACTAACCAGCACAGACTAATGGGTCTGATGGGTAGGACAGCAGCCCTCCCTAAAGAATCATTTAGAAAAGTCAGCGTTCTTGGTTGTGCTCAACAAGCAATCAGTTCAAAAGATTGGACACCACAGTTCAGGATATAAAACTTATATCTTCAACCAGTCCTAGGGTGGAGACTCCCTGTTTTTGAACAATCTATGAAGAAGGAAGGAACGTCACTGTGCAAGGCTCACATGGGACCCTGTGATGGAGATGTGTTTAATTTGTTATGTAGCTCATTTTTCTAGTTTTTATTGCCTTGAGACCTGAAATGAAAACCTTTTTAAATCGTTTGGATATAGTAACCAGCAAAATTTAAAAAAGGCTACACATTTCTGATAATATATAAAAAATGACAAACCAAAACACCTGTTTGTGCAACTGTGCACACTTCACTTAATACTTAGTAGAAGCACCTTTTGCTTTGATGACAGTAAGTCATCTGTATGGATGAGTCTACCAATTTAGCACATCTAGATTTAGGAATTTTCTCCAATTCTTCTTTGCAAAGGAGTTCAAGCTCAGTCAAACTGTAAAGTGACTTCCTTTTCAGCTCCTCTTTAGGCCAGCCCGCAGATTTCTATTGGATTAAGGTCTGGGCTCACGTAGTTGGTGATTCACTACAGAAAAGATGTCTTTTTTCATATTTTGTTATGTTGCAGCCTTATGCTAAAATCGTTTAAATTCATTTTTCCCGTCATCAATCTACACTCAATACCCCATAATGACAAAGTAAAAACAGAATTTTAGAAATTTTTGCAAATTAATTAAAAAGGAAAACCTGAAATATCACATTGACATAAGTATTCAGACCCTTTGCTATGACACTTGAAATTTAGTTCAGGTGCCTCCCATTTCTCTTGATCATCTTTGAGATGTTTCTACACCTTGATTGGAGTCCACCTGTGGTAAATTCATTTGTTTGGACATGATTTGGAAAGGCACACACCTGTCTATATAAGGTCTCACAGCTGACAATGCATATCAGAGCAAAAACCAAACCAGACAGATTCCATGTGGAGATGGGAGAAACTTCCAGAAGGACAACCATCACTGCAACACTCCACTGATCTGGGCTTTATGGCAGAGTGGCCAGACGAAAGCCTCTCGTCAGTGAAAGACACAGGAAAGCCCGCTTGGAGTTTGCAAAAAAGCACCTAAAGGACTCTCAGACTGTGAGAAACAAGATTCTCTGGTCTGATGAAACCAAGATTGAACTGT
>OOFE01047048.1:0-12535 GCA_900323365.1 Monocentris japonica
TCAATTGGTACTAAGGGGCCCAAAGTGTGCCAAGAAAATATCCCCCACACCATTACACCACCACCACCAGCCTGAACCGTTGATACAAGGCAGGATGGATCTGAATGTCACAGCTGAAATCGAGACTCATCAGACCAGGCAACGTTTTTCCAATCTTCTATTGTCCAATTTTGGTGAGCCTGTGCGAATTGTAGCCTCAGTTTCCTGTTCTTAGCTGACAGGAGTGGCACCCGGTGTGGTCTTCTGCTGCTGTAGCCCATCTGCTTCAAGGTTCGACATGTTGTGCATTCAGAGATGGTATTCTGCATACCTTGGTTGTAACGAGTGGTTATTTGAGTTACTGTTGCCTTTCTATCATCTCGAACCAGTCTGCCCATTCTCCTCTGACATCAACAAGACATTTTCGTCCACACAACTGCTGCTCACTGGATATTTTCTCTTTTTCGGACCATTCTCTGTAAACCCTAGAAATGGTTGTGTGTGAAAATCCCAGTAGATCAGCAGTTTCTGAAATACTCAGACCAGCCCGTCTGGCACCAACAACCATGCCACGTTCAAAGTCACTTAAATCCCCTTTCTTCCCCATTTGTTGTCTTGACCACGTCTACATGCCTAAATACATTGAGTTGCGGCCATGTGATTGGCTGATGAGCTATTTGTGTTAACAAGCAATTGAACAGGTGTATCTAATAAAGTGGCCGGTGAGTGTATATCATTACCTGAAAACTAATTTCTTTCTCTTCTGCTTGCTCTAGTCCCTGTCCTAGAAGATTAAAAAAAACAACTTCCTACTTTCTCATCTCAGCTGATATTTCTTTCTCTATGATCATTCTAGCATCACACGGATATTTATTTCATCTATTGTCAGGGTGCTGTGACTTCTGACACTTGACCTCCTTCCTATGGGTTACTTCTAATGTTAGTGATCTAGGGATTGACGCTTATTCTACTGTTGACCTCACTGTTAGTATCTCTGGGTAAGAGAGTGATTTAAATGCCTTTACTGTAAATGTTGGAGTATGGGGAATGCAGGACCATGCCTAGCACTGCACACTGAAACTGTAGTTTGACTGGATCAGTCAACATAAGTAAGTGCAACAGCTGTCTAACAGTAATAGCAGCAATAACATCCTTGCTGATGCAATCAGAACTTTTTCTCTAATATACTTCCTTGTCATCTTGGACATTTCTCCTCAACAAAGGATGGCAAAGTTGAGCAGTTATCTTTCCATGTATTGAAATATTATCTCAAAAACCTTTATAAAAAGGTGGGTGTGGAGGAGTCCCTGTATGAATCATATAGTGACTAAGGCAGAGAAGATATCCCACACACACTGAGTGAAAAATTCCAATGCAGTCTGCAGCTTGTGAACACATGCTGACTGACTAGTGTTCCTAGATCAGCCAAGTCAGTATATTTCAAACGGCATAGTTAAACTGGAAAATAAACATTGTGCTGAAAGAAGCATGAAGATGCTTAATCTCCCTTCTTCACAATAATGGAGCAGATTTTTCAGGGGATCTGCAATTTAAGACCAATTTAAGAGCCAAAATAAATTCACAAAGCTATCAAAACCATGCCATTTCTGATACCCATCTGCTCATTCATAATGTCACAACAAGACAAAGCACACCAGGAAATTAATAGTGATGGGAAAATGTCTAACTGTGTAAAGTAAAGCAGATAGAATGCATATTGTACACTAACCCTTTTTATCTCAGAGTGGAGATAAAACCTGTCATTGTATGGTGACAAAATAAGACTTCTAATAACTGGAGCAAAGACATTTTAATACTTTTTAAGGCCTTTCATTTAGATAATCTATTTTAAGACTTCTTAAGGACCTGAAAATACCCTGTTTTTTTAGTTTTTTTTAGGCATTTGTACCTTTATTGGACAGTTACCAGTAGACAGACAGCCAGAACATTGTGGTTACATGGTATGCGCCTACGCCTGCTGAGACCCCTTTACACCCAAATATCCTGTTAACGTTCCAAAAAAGAGAACATTTTACTTAGTGTTGTGAGATCATCTTGTGTTATGGCTTATATTCCCCACAAGGAACAATAAAGTTTCAACTACTTTAATATTTCTCAAGACCAATCTGCTTTTGACCCCATGGCATGGGATTTAATGGTCTCTGTGAAGTGAAATACTGAATGTCTTCAGTATTTGGACAATGACGTGTTTGACTCATCTTCAGTGGCACATGGATTTCACAAAAAAATGAATGTGGGCCAAAAAACTTTTGATTATGAGTCATTACTGGTTAAACAAAAAAAGACCAAGAAAAACTCAAATTTTAGCACTGAGGACGATATGCCAGATGTGGGTATAAAAGTAGATGACTGAGTAATTTCACTAAATGACTAACTGTGTGTTCACACTGCGATCGACATGATTAACAAGTCACCGGACGTCCATTCATTCTTTATCGAGTTGAGCGTGAGCAGGGAAACTCAGCTGATGTGCGGATGTGGGCCGAGAAACATTGGTCACGACTGAACTCGGCTGAACCGCCAACAGCCGATTAGATTAGATTTCAGCACTTACTTGTTTCCTTACGGATGTGATGTGATGTTTTGTTTCATGAATAGTTCTGCCAAGTGCAAAATGGATGATAACTTGATTCCAGCCATTCAAAACATGCCAGTTCTCTCTCAACTTTTATTTGAAGGACTACAGGAATAAACAATTCGTCCAGTAGACATTAGTTTAATTTTGCATTATTTCAAGTCTTTAAGTCTATAAAACAGTCTGTTCTGCTTCCCTGGTCGTATGTGAAAATGGTGAAGAGAAATGAGCTGTCTGAGACAAAAAAACAAAAAACTATTATCACCAAACATTAGCGTTCACAAGGCTATAAGGTAATCTCTAGAGACCCTGATATTCCTGGTATTTCCACAGCTCGCAAGTTTGCTGCTCATGGAATTGTTAAGAATCTCCCAGGACGTGGTAGTAAGAAGAAAATTGAAATCGCATGTTGTATGAGTCATTGAAAAAAAAAAAAAGAAAAACACCTCATGTGACATCCAAAGATCTCAAGGCTAACCTGGAGAAGTCAGGGGTAATGGTTTTAGCCTGTATCATACGCCGGACACTGAACCAAGAAGGTCTTTACAGTCAGAGGCCATGGAAGACAGAAGAACACAAGAAGGCCAGATTGATCTTTGCGAAGACCCAACTTGAACAAACCTAAATCCTTCTGGGAAAATGTTCTGTGGACCAATGAAACCAAATTAGAGCTCTTTGGCAATGGAGAGATATTTTTTGAATGCCTCAGTTATATACAGTCCTTCCTTTGCCTATTGTCAAACTGCTTATTTTAAGAGGACCAAATGTCCTCACATCGACAGAAAGATGAGGGAAATCCTCCAATGTGAGGACACTTTGGTTGGCTCTCAAGGGGGTTACAAGGGTTTTGCCAGTTTACAAGGGGTTATTTTAGGATCATGACTTGGGTTTAGAGTTAAAATAAGAATTAGGATTAGGTCAAATTTAGTTTAGGGTTAGGATGCTTCAAAAGTCTCTTGTAGGGCTGCAACTAAGGATGATTTTGGTAATCAATTAATCTTGCCACTATTATTTTTGTTAACCTTTGCTTGCTACTAGGAAGACAGAAAAAAAAACTTCATTCAAGTATAATAATTGCATGCATACAGAAAATAAAGTTAGGCATAATCAATTTCGTCAATTATGTTGACGAATCATTGCAGTCCTCCTGTAATTTGAATTCTGTTGCACATTAATAACAAATGATCCATGGGATAAGTTTTAAATTAACACACAGTACCTGAAATGTATATTAATTATTTTGGCCTGTAAAAATGATTCTTGGAAGGTGAGCCAAGAAGTTCATTTTGGACACTGGAGTGAAATATGGAACTATTTGGCTTACAGACACAGAAAGACACCCAACCAACTCTAACCCTAAGCCAAAACCCCCATGGACATTTCTTGATGTTTTTTCTTGTTGTTGTTTTTCTTGCTGTGGTATCATAGCAGTATTTATTTTTTAAATATTATACATATTATTAGTTTTAGTATTGGTGTTAAACTCAAAATTCTGGTATCGTGACAACACTACTATACAGTCCAAAACAGCATTACTAGAAAGAGGCCTGTGGTAATGAGCATCACAGCAGTGTGAACTGTCTTACTTCTGTGAATGTATCTGTGTGTGCATATGTCTGCATGTACACACACACACACACAAACTTTGTAATTGAGCATTTTGTCTTCATGTATGTTTGTGTGCCTCAGTATCAAATCCACATACCATTGTAGCTTTTTCTAGAAACAAGCAGCCTTCAAAAACAGCATGTCCATATGTTGATGTGTCTAACAGACTAATATTTCCATTAGGTCCTTGTTGAATCGCCATGACTAGTAGTAACCTTTATAGGACAGCTGATAAGTTATCGCTCCTGCTGACACTAGTTTTCACTCCAGCTGCATTGGAGATTGATTATTTCACATTTCTCTACAAATCAAATTGCTTGTATAAGCATTCATTTCAAGTTCCCTTGATCCCTGATAAGGTAAGTTGTGCCATTATATAACATTATATTTAGCTTTTGCATAATGTTTGTTGGACTTCTTCGCCGTAAGTGGACTACATCCTTTGTTGAGGATGTAACGTTATTTTAGTAGGCCTTGCTAAGTATGTTAGCAGTAATGCTAGTTGCTAAGTTGTAGAAAGCTAGTATTGGTGAGTTAATTTTATTTTTTATAGTTGTTATGTTGTTTTGTGTGCTTTTGCTTGTAAGTGTTCAGCTTGATTACTGTCAGCTGTAGCCGGTCACCATGTTAGCTGTCTTGGCTTTGTAGTAATTTAGAACACTTGTTAGCCATGATGCTCACAGCTAGCAAGCATGGAATTAGTCCTAAACTAGATTTAGCTTTTTACCTTTTATAGACAATCTTGAGGTCCCGCCACTCCAGGAAGCTGCACATCTTAGGTTTGCGGGCCAGTACTACCTGCATCAACTCCCTGACCATCTTCTTCTTGTCACGCTCCGCTGTGGCCGTGTACCACTTTTGCAGCCGCAACTTCCCTTGGCGGCTAAACAGCAGCATGAAACGCATCTAAACCAGAGACAGGTAGGAAAAAAGGATGAACACAAGGACAGAAGGCAGCAACGAGAGATAGAGCAAAAGAGAGGAAGAAATGTAAAACATTTGGAGCTGTAAATTTCCCTTGACAGGTGAACACAAGCATAAAACACACATGAAGAATACAAAAGAGGGGGAGGATCAGAGGTATGTGTAAAGCTCAGTTTAATTTTCCATATCAAAATAGAAATCTGGAAAATTAAATAATAAATGTAAAAATTTGTTTCCACTTGGATAAATGCAAAATTATTTGACACACCTTTTTCAATTCTATTATTTTTGTTTTATTTCTTCAAATAAATGAAAATTGAAAGACTGAAAGACTAAGCTGAGGTATTGCTCATTTCAACAGCCAGTGGTTGATGGGCACGGAGGAGACCAAAGGCATGGCAGGACCGCTCTGGCTTTTTGTGCAAAATAAACTAATTTAGTGTTAGAGATCAATATTTTGATTTTTATAAAAAAAAAAAAATAAAATAAAATTTAAAAAAAGAGAATTAGTATACTGGGGGAAAAAAAATTGTTTTTTTATTTTCAATTTTGAATAAGAATACTCAACTGATAAGCGTTACACAGACCTGATGTAGAGTGAGACGCCCTAACAGTAAAACAAACAAAAGGTTAGACTTGGGAACCAAGAAGTGGGATTGAAAAGACATCTTAAGACAAAATCTATCTGAACACAAAAGCACCAGAAAGAGTTGTCATTATCAATGTTTACAATTTGACCACTAGACACTAGATTATCATACTCATTATGCATCATTTCAAGTCTATAAAATGCATTAATCACCATGTATTTTGTAAATTTAGTTCAAATGACTTGTGACATTAACAACTAAATACAACACTTCACTCCAATTCACTGAACATTCATTTCTATGGGGAAAAATTAAGAATAAATGTTGAATTTCTTAAAAACCATAAAGATTCCAAATGTAAGCAAGTAACCAAAGTAAGTAACCAAATGTCTTTTAGCCTTGCCTATTGTGATATGAGCATGTGCGATATGAAGTATTGCAAGAGACTGCGATATGAGTAGTTTTTGCGATTCATTTTTTGTAATTAATTTATCAGACATAAACTTGTCAGATATCTCCAATGAACTGCAAGTGGCTCTGTGCATTCACTCTTCCCGTGCTACAGATATTGGCCAATAAGAAGCGTGGTACACACACACACACACACACACGTGCCATCTCAATGAGTGGTACTGAGGAAATAGATATCGGTGATTCTGATATTGTATCAAAAAAAGAACGAATATTACAGGTACCGATGAGCAGATGTTGCTCAAACACAGAACGAGAAGTGCTTTGCGTTGGTGCCAGCTAAACAAAGTAAGACATCCAACATATACCACCATTTGAAAAGCCACCACAGCCAACTATACGATGAGTGTATGGCGAAGAAGATCTTTGAAACTAGCCTGCCTAACTGCCAATCCCATCCCACTACCAGTCGGCAGGCTTCTTTATCAGACTGGTTTGCTGGTGTCGCACCGTATCCAACTCCTGCAGACATGAAGAGATAAAGGAGGCCATTTGCCATTTAGCAAGAGACATGGTGCCAATTTACACTGTGAGTAAAGATGACAAGTTACTATCCCAGAGTTGTGCACCAAGCTCAAAGGAGAAGCGAGCAAAGGGATTGCACAGGTAAATATTACACTACGACCTCAGATCTAATGGACCTACATCAGCTTAACAATACACTTCGTGGATGAGACCTTTGAACGCAAGAGCTTGCAAACAGCCTACTTTCCTGGAGACCATACGGGTGAGAATATAGTGCATGGGTTGAGGGAAGCATTCACCACTGGCAACGGGGCAAACGTCGTCAAAGCAATCAATCTCAATAACTGGACCAAACTCCAATGATTTTTATGGAAGCCCATAGGGGACTTTATTAAAATGACTATTAAAAATGTATTTTCTTATTCTTTTACAGATTTATTCTTTTTTATGGCACTCCTATGACAACCTTTGCCATCACACAATGACTGCGAAAGTCAGGTTCCGGTATAGCCTATGGTGTCCCACCTACTGAGAATGACTGACGTCCTAACTGAAGACCTGCCTTGATGAGAGGACTGACAGATTGCTTTTTCATTTTCATTGTGACACCAAAAGAGCGTGGTTGACATGTAAATGCAAATGCAATAGACTGGGGGTGCTGTTGCGCTGATTGAATTTGAATATTGTCCACTGTACAGCAGGTTAAGTCTTTGAAAATGATATGTCAAATGCCGTTTTCATTTTCAAATTGTTAGAAAATTGCATTTTAATTTTAATTGTGACTTAAATATTGCTTGCGTAAAAGGTAAAATCAGGTTACATTGGTTATATTGCATTTTAATTTTCAAATTTGAATTAACATTTGAATATTGTCCACTGTACAGCGGGGTACGACTTAGAAAATTAAATGTCAAACAGCTTTTCCATTTTCATTTTAATATGGTCATAGAATGCACATAGTATGTGAAAATGAAAATGCAAATTGGATTATTGCATTTTCATTGAAATTTTTACTCAAATAACACGTACATATGTGGAAAATTATAATGCTATTGTGGAAATACATCTAGTTTACATTATCATTTTAATAAAGTCCCCTATGGGCTTCCATAGTTTTGGACACAGGCTGCTCCTGGCAATCGGTAAGTCCAAGTGCTAAATCAAGATTTATTAAGCATCATTAAAATATTACCTTTTTATGTCTATTATTATTAAGCAAATATGCCTTATTCACAGTTTGCTGAATAACTTTCTAAACTTTCTAAGTTTCTAAATAGGAACTTAATTGTTAAGATTATTGTTAAGGCCAATGCTGTGCTTGTAGACCACAATAAATTATTGATCATGTAACTAGATAGATGTTTATGATTATGTATATTTGGTCTCTTAAAACAATGTATTGTATATTTTCACAGAAAATACAGTGAAAGGTGATGACCGGATTGAACGTCCTGCTGGCCTGTACAAATAAATTGTGGGTGCCTTCACCCACAGGCAGAAGAAGAGGGTGGCTCTGAGTGCAGCTGAACCTGCCGAGCATGCACTTGATCGAATGATCGAATGTCAAACGAGATGGGGACCCAGGCAACAGATGATCGAGAGGATCCATGAGCAGCAGAGGGCTTGGGTCAGGTCCTCGGAAGACAGGAAGACCAAGCACCTGGTTCCAACCTGGCAGCATATTGTCTGGCCCGGACAGCTCAGTCAGTAGAGCATGAGACATAGTGTCAACTATCTTACCTATGTAAGTCGCTTTGGATAAAAGCATCTGCTAAATGACTGTAATGTATTGAGGTCCTGGAGACTGTCAACAAGTCACTCAGCCCACTCCTTTTTACAGACGCCCTGTCAGGTTAAGACTATGTTAGTGTGTCGTATGTGAAGCCTGTTCTCCACCTATTTAATACTTGGCTCTGTTGGCTCTGGAGGAAGAGGAAACAGAATCTCATGACACTATGGCACCTGGAAATACAAAGTGCTCAGCCACGGTCATCCAGATATCGCAGATATTGCATATCTAATAAAATTGTCACAATAAGGTATTTTGTCCATATTGTCCAGCACTACTCGGGAACCAGTAACCAGATGTCTTTTAGACTTGGGGACAAGTAACCACTTTGCCTTTTAGTCTTGGGAAAGAGTAGCCAGATATCTTCTATCCTGTTGTCTTTCAGCCTCGGGACCAGTAACCAAATGTGTTTTAGCCTCGGGGACCAGTACCCAAATGTCTTTCTGCCAGTTTTCTTTTGGCCTCGAAGACCAAGTCTTTTGAGGTGGAGGACTTTCCCTTTTGTGTCTGCCTGTCTCCAGTCGGGGGCGTCAACATTTTTTTCTGCCAACTGAGCACATACTACCCCTACATTTTGGTATTCCATCACCAATTGGGGTGGAGCCGTAAGTGCAGTAGAGCGGAAATTTTTAACTAAAGGAAGGCAAAACAAATACATTTTTTGGCCCTGAAAGTAGCCTGCTGAAATCATATTTGCAATGCTGAAACATAGAAATATGTTTACAACTCAAAAACATAATGTAATGTTGAATATCTCTTTAAGGAGCTGCAAACCAACCTAAAATAATTTCATATGCAGGGTGTCCCACAGCTCTATATAGTCAAAGGAGGCAGTCTTAAAACAACACCATCTTCACTGAAAAATACAATAAATAAATAAATCTAAATCTCCTTTATTTTATTTTCATTGAGACCAAAGTAGTGTTGAACACAGTGTCCAGCCATGCCATTTGCTTCGTATCTGCCTTCAAAAACTCATATCGGTTGAACCTTACACAGAACACTGGGGCCAGAAATATAACACAGCAACAAACAGGAAATGTGGGACAAATTTAGACAGAGAGCGATAGCAAGAGGAAGGGAATAAGAGAAAGCTGTCATGCAAAGTGTGTGAACCCTACAGGGAGTGGTCGTTATAAAATCCTTATCGAAACCTCAAATCTTGATGTTTGAGACGAAAACTCATCTCAAAACCCATTTCTATTCTTTGGCCTTTAACACGGTGTCATCTGACAATGCCAACGCAACACCACCCCCAACAAAATGCTAATTCCAAAATCAACGGCAGCGCAATGCCAAGGCTAAAGCAATACCAGCAAAATGCCAACAGGGCACCAATGTAACATGAAAGCACCGCCAACGCCGACACCAAGGCAACGCACACACAATGTCAGCACCAACACAACACCAATGCAACGTCAACACGATACCAACACCAACACAACACAATGCCAACACCAATGCCAACACAACAGCAGCACTAACACTATACCAACATCAATGTAATGCTAACACATCACCAACACAATGCCAACATAATGCCAAAGGTGGAGAGGTGTTCATTAATTGATTGCATCCCCTTCATGGCTGATAGCTTGGGGGTAAATATAGGCATGGTTTCTCCATTAGCCTTGGCTCACATCCCTTGGACTACTTTAGTGTTTCCAGATGTCTTACACTAATCTGTGAAAGTCACCTCCTAAAATAATTTCATATTGTATGTGTGTGTGAGAGAGAGAAGAGGTGAGAGAAAGAGAGAGACAAGAGTTGGGAGGAGAGAGATATGAGAATGGAGGATGCCGCCAGACTGTATGTCTGTCAGTCAAGCGTGCGTGTGTGTTGCCTGCATGCTGTATTTGCTAAACCTAGGAGTTATCAAAAGGATGAGGCAACGGTAAATTTTAAACTCGCAAGGCTGGGTCGCTCACTCAGCTGTTGCTTATAAGCACGTCGCACCCCGCTGGACGGACAAGAGCTCGATTTGACCCAAAAAAAACGCTTTATGACAAAAACCTGATATCGACTTCACAACAGAAGGTAATTGTTAACTTTCTCCAATATTTAACTTACTGTCCGCGATAGATGCTAGATGTTAGGTGCAGCCCTAACAACTAATTTAACAATTATTCTAAAGATTATTTTTTTATTGCTCGATTAATATAACACTTAATTTATCCAAAATAAATATCATAAACTTGTCTTATTAATATTTCAATATTTTATTCAATCATAACAAGAAACAAAGTATGCACTGCAGGGCATTATTCCGCAACAAAAAAAAAATCCTCTCTGTTTTACAATCCAACATAAAATCTCTCCAAAATAAAATTAAAGCAAGAGCTTGTTCAGTTCAAGTAAAAGGAATACAGTGCAATCTACATTTAGCTATCCAACAACAAAATAAATGAAATAATGTAAAATTCAAGTCACTTTCAGGAGGAATACCAAAACACTGTGCAACATAAAATCATCTTACAGTAAAATTAATGCAATTTGAGTAACACTTACATTTTTTCTAACAGGAATAACTAAAACTAGTGCATTCTTAATGAACTCAGTAACACACACACCCAAGCACATACACAAAATCTCTCTCCCCCTCTCCTTCTTTCTCTCCCCTCCCTCTACCTCTCCTTCTCTCTTTCCCTCCCCTCATCTTAAGAGTAGTGGCAGGTGACTCCTAAGTATGCCTTGGTGGCAATACAAGGCAGTCCAAGCATCTGCGGTGAGTGTGATTTTTGATGTAACATTTTTGAGTTTGGCTTTCACTCTCTCAAGAGTAGCCTCATATTTCTTCTCCATCAAATCCGTAAAGTGGCGCCTGGAGGGAAGTGTATACCCTGTGTGAAATGCGTTGATCATCTCACGGAAGCCTTGACCCTCCACAACAGCAAGGGGTCTCATCTGTAAGATGATCATCTGTAAGATGCTGTCAGAAAGCAGCCATCTGGGGTGTGCATGGATTTGGGTTCCTTCTGTGGAAGAAGTCCTCCACACTGCTTTGCCTCATTCTGAAAAAGAGACACATAAAGCACATTAGAATAATGATAATAGTGGCATATTTTACATTTTTAATAATAATAATAATAATAATAATAATAATAATAATAGACCCAATTATTCAGATGCCTGATCAGAAAAATACTGGACCTCAAATTCAAAAGGATTGTTGTGACAGATAGATTCATTTAATCACTGTATGTCAACCCTTTCCCTGAACTGGAGAATGAGTATTTTTACTAAAGTACTTGACTTAAAATGGTACTGACATGGATTTATTTCATCACTGGAGTAATATGTAGTTAAGATAATCACTGGCAAATGTATTTTTGCATCAGTGTGTGGCAAGGAAAATAATTGAAAAGATTCACAGACTGTAACAACACAGTCTGTAATGTTAGTTTAAGCCATTTTCTCACTCATACATGGCCGTTGAAGTAAACAGAAAATATAAAAGAGCCGAACAACAACATTAGATAACGCATGGTGTAATGTTACGTTAGCAGCGGTACAGAAATTACTTTTAACATGGGGGCGATATAAAAACATTTAGAAAATCAATTTTAAGTGGCAACTACTAACAGAAACACGTTCCGCGTGTTGATAATCCTAATATTTGATAGTTGTGTAATCTCACAGAGCCCATACGTTAAAAACCTTGGGGTAAAATTCAACCCTACAATCTCATTCGAGTTGCATATTAAGGAGACCACTAAAGCAGCATTTTATCATCTTCGCAATATTGCCAAGATTTGACCCATGCTAACAGAGGCAGACGCAGAGATTTTAGTACATGCCTTTGCATCATCCAGAATTGACTATTGCAATGCCCTTTTTTCAGGCTTACCTACTGGGTGCACTAAAAACCTACAACTGGTCCAGAATGCTGCTGCCAGAATCCTGACCAAAACTAGGAAATTCGACCATATAGGGCCCATCCTATCCTCACTACACTGGCTACCAATTCAGGCCAGGTGTAACTTCAAGGTGCTTTTACTTACATATAAATCATTACATGGGATGGCACCGTCCTACTTATCAGATCTGATTAAACCATATAAACCGCCACGCACCCTCAGATCACAGGACACTGGCTACCTGTATATTCCAGCA
>OOFE01047055.1:0-17461 GCA_900323365.1 Monocentris japonica
CCATACACAGCAAGCTGAGATGCATTGTGTGTTCTGAATCCTTTCTATCATAGCCAGCATTAACTTTTTCAGCAATTTGTGCTACAGTAGCTCTTCTGTGGGATCGGACCAGACAGGCTAGCCTTCGCTCCCCACACGCATCAATGAGCCTTGGGCGCCCATGACCCTGTCGCCGGTTTACCAGTTGTCCTTCCTTAGACCACTTTTGGTAGGTACTAACCACTGCATACTGGGAACACCCCACAAGACCTGTTGTTTTGGAGATGCTCTGACCCAGTCATCTAGCCATCACAATTTGGCCCTTGTCAAAGTTGTTCAGATCCTTATGCTTGCCCATTTTTCCTGCTTCCAACACATGAACTTCAAGAACTGACTGTTCACTTGCTTCCCAATATATCCCACCCCTTGACAGGTGCCATTGTAACGAGATAATCAATGTTATTTACTTCACCTGTCAGTGGTTTTAATGTTGTGGCTGATCGGTGTATCACACTAATATACACACTCATACTCTGAGCTAATATTCGACAATGCTGGTACTTCCTACACATGCACTATGCAAGTTGTCTAGGGCCCCCCCGCTGCTCAAGGCCATGACAGGATGGCATTATACAAAAATTATATAGGCCTGTTCAAAATGGCTTTTATAACCCTTAATTAGCGCATTTTGTATTGCAAGGTGAAAACAATTAGCAATAAGTTGGTGTGGGCCTACATATTAGCCCATATTAGGCCTACACAGAAGACTATACTCCCAGTGGGTAGGTAGGTGGGGAAATTTCTTAAGTGCACAGTTAATATGGCACATTTACCAAGGATTTTGCAGCTTAACCAGAGGCACTGGGGTCCCAGAGCATGTCAGTTGATGAGCTTGTTATATTAGGTAAGCCCACATGATGTTCAAGACATGAATTGAGATAATTTTCCAGTAACAGTAATTTAACCAAGTTGGACTATTGTCAGCAGAGTCATCACTATTTGGTAATGATGATGACAATTGTATTCAAAATGAGCTCTAATGTTGGCTCTTCACATCCGGCTACACCACTGTACACAAGACAACATTTAAAAACCACTTTTAGACAGCGCATTATGTGGTCTATCTTGGAAACCAATTATAAAATACTTGACTCATGTATGGGATTTTAGGCATATATTCAAAATCAACATGAAGTAGATTAAATACAAATCAGTACAGCGTGATTTGGCAGATAGATTATCGACTTACTGCTTTCCAGTCACACCGGGGGAGGGCATAGTGCATAAAGTCTATCTTCAAGTGTGTTTTGAAATCTCTCCCTTCAAGACATGCTTTTGGAAACACTCAAATTTCCACAACATATCTTCAAAGCGTACTTGAAGTAGGTCATGAAAAGTCAAGATCACTATTAGGAAACTCTGGGCCTTCAGATCTGTATAGTGCCAAAATCAGACAAAACATTTGTTCAAACAATACCGTTGTTATCTATCGTTTTACAGATATGTTTAAGTTTGTCATCAGAGGCAATGCTGGATCATCAGCCAGTACTAGCAGAGCACTAGCACGTACACCTCTACTTACTGTCAGTTAGAAGGAGAGATGAAGTAAACTGTTTGAAAGGAGAAAGGGACACAGTGGGACAGAAGTGGCAGTATATATCAGTAGTGTGATCTGGTTTACACAAGTCATCAAACTTCTGTTAGGGGGCCTAACAGAAGTTTGCTTTGGCACCCATGGACATCTGGATGTTAAATCATTGATGAGGACTGTGAAACTTTGTAGAACACAAACAATAAAAATGAAAAGGTGAAGCCTGGATTAAGGCTGCCAATAGCCAATATTTTGTAGCAGCATTTAATACGTTTACATGTAACCGTTTTTATGCGAAGGAATTCCAAACATTTTGAGTATTCACTATTCACCCCATAATCTTATTCTTGGCACGGCGGAAAACCCTTTGAAACCATTTAGATCATTTAGAAATCTACTTCCCACTCTGCTGTCCAGAACCTCCCATAAAGGTTCAGTAATGTTTAGATTTGGTGATTGGGGCGGTTATGGAAGGAGTTTGACTTCATCCTGGTGTTCATGCAACCACTCTTAAATTTGGTTAGCAGTGTGTGTGGGGGAATCATTTTGGAATACGAACATCATGAGGGAAGTGTTTGCACCAAAGGGTGCACCTGGTTCTGTGAAATGACTTCATATTCCTTGGCTTCCTTATATGAATTATGTCCTTATTGGACATGATCGCTCCCGCGAGATGGCTGCTTCATACCATTACAGATCCACCACCATGTTTAACAGCTTGCAACAGCTTGCAGCCTTGCCATAAATACTAGCTTTGTGAAACTCGCAGCATCCAGTTTGTGTGTAACAGAGGTGTTGATCAAAATCTGTGGTGATTTTTGAGGCTGTAGTTTTGAGGTGTAACAACAATCCTGTCCATCTGTAACTCTTGGTGAGCTTTGATTTGAGACCAGTGTTCCTGTTTCTCAAAGCAGCTTGTCCATGTTTGTATTTTGTCAAATTTAGTTACTTCAAGTATTTTTCATGTGGTGTTTCTGTTATTTTGTCCACCACCATGTATCAATAAGTATATTATTAAAAAACTGCATCACATCCATCATATCAGAGGGCGATAACATTTACTGGGCAATATCTGATTTTTAATAAAATTGACAAGCCGATATATTGGTCTAACCCTGCTGTAAACTTCAACTGTGTTGTGAATTCTACACTAGAGTTTCACCTTAAAAAAGAACTATAATCATATAAACTTACACTACACTTATTGACTAGAATAAAGATTCACTTGATGTTGCTAGGGAAACATGTTCCTTACTGGAATGTATTTTGTAGGCCACGACACTCATAGGCCGCTGCATTACAAGATTCTATTTTATGAAATCTTGTAAGTAAGTACGCACCATAGTTTGTGTCCCAGCAAAAACAAGGCTCTTCAAGTTCTGTTTGAACATCTTTAAGAAAGAATCATGTGATGTTTTGCATTTGTTTGTGACAGCCTAATTAAGGTTAAATCTGGCCTACATCTGGTCTTTTATCTGAACTGACTTGGAGCCCATCGCTACATCATGATAGTTTCTGATTGATCCAAAGCATGTCATCTGGTTTGGCTGACTTTTTCAAAGGCAACATCATTTCTTATTTATGGCTTTATGGCAGGAGAGAGATTAATACAAGCTTTGAGGCTGAAATAAAATGCACATCTCCGAGCATGCCTGTACATACAGAGCACCTAATCCTCATGCACACACACATCCTGGTATGTATGCTTTTGCCTCCACTCTTCTGGGAAGGCTTTCCACTAGATGTTGGAACATTGCAGTAGGGATTTGCTTCCATTCAGCCACAAGAGCATTAGTGGGGTCGGGCACTGATGTTGGGCGATTAGGCCTGGCACGCAGGCGGCATTCCAGTTCATCTCAAAGGTGCTGGATGGGGTTGAGGTCAGGGCTCTGTGCAGGCCAGTCAAGTTCTTCTACACCGATCTTTCAGTGTGGAAAAACCATTTCCAAAAACCATTTCTGTATGGACCTTGCTTTGTGCACAGGGGCATTGTCATGCTGAAACTGTTGCCACAAAGTTTGAAGCACAGAATCGTCTAGAATCTCATTGTAGGCTGTAGTGTTAAGATTTCCCTTCACTGGAACTAAGGGGCCCGAACCATGAAAAACAGCAAAAAAGCAATCGGCGGTCCTTTTCTGTGCACTTGTGTGGCGACCACTTGAGCTGTTGTTGCTCCTAGACGTTTCCACTTCACAATAACAGCACTTACAGTTGACCGGGGCAACTAGCAGGGCAGAAATGTGACGAACTGACTTGTTGGATAGGTGGCATCTTATGACGGTGCCACGTTGAAACTGACTGAGCTCTTCAATACAGCCCATTCTACTGTCAATGTTTGTCTGTTTGTTTGGCATGGCTGTGTGCTTGATTTTATACACCTGTCAGCAGTGGGTGTGGCTGAAATAGCTGAATCCACGAATTAGAAGGGGTGTCCTCGCTATGTGCTTCAGCATACTTTTGGCCATATAGTGTCAATCAGTAATATAGTGCAGCAAATAAAGACTGCAAAGAGGCCTTGAGGCCACACAATCTGATACGTTCATACGCCAGAATGCTCTATCTACTGACTAATATTCAATTTTGTCAATTCTCCTCTGGTCCTCAGACAATTTGTGTCAAATATCTACCAGTGCGACTGTGTTGCAATCAGATTAACAATTATAGGCTGCTTTGAAAGACTTCATACTCTATTTCTGCCCGTCTGTCTTTTACACACAACACAACAAGGGGAGACGAGACTAAAATACACACTTATGCATTTGTGTGCCATTTACAACGTACAGAATTTGTAGAAATCACTCAATAAAATATGTGTATCTGAACTGTTTCTGCGTGCATGTGTGTGTGTGCATACAGCATGTGTGTATACTAAGTGACAGAGACCAAACGAGAAAAGGGGGAAAACACAAACTGAAAGAATGCATTTATTTTATTATTCTATTTTCCCATCAGAGGTCATCACATTTGCTCAAGCTGCAACACTTCATATGATATATACAATATATACACATACATCGGTAAGTGAGAGACACTCAAATAGAAGAGAGACATGGAGCTTGTATATACACTACATGAGAGAGAAAGAAAGAGAGGGGCAGGATATGCAATAGTAAACCGACCAGAACAGGGGGTGCTGTCAGAGGCTCAATGTGGCTCTAACAGCATGCCCAACAGAATGACACAAAACCACACACAGGTGTGTGTGTGTGTGTGTGTGTACGTGCATGTGTGCGTTCAGGTGTGTGTCTGTGTGTCTCTCCATGCTCCTTTATCCCAACGGCTGCCCCTCTGAGATTAAACACGAGTAGCGCACAGCCACTCCAGCATAACTCATGAAGTTGCTGATCAACAGTTCATCCAAGCCCCAGCGTGTCACACATCTCCACTAGTTTCATCTGCACTTCCAGGCCCTGAGCATAATCACGGGGGGTAAACATCTGATGGCCTTTGATTACAAGGACACACTCACATGCACACCAAAGTCACACTCTCGGTAACACCAGTAACAACCCTGGCTACACATCCTGGCCCACACACTCAGCCACAAACTTCGACATAAGTCAATGGAGTGTCTTCATTCTACCCAACCTGGCCCTTTCCACTACTAGTAACCTCTTCTTGTACAATGTACTGATTTCAATGCTAAACTGACGAATCGTACTTGTACTCACTTGAAGTAATTCATTATTTCACTTTATTCCTCTGTCCAGTTCAATGAGTAAATGATGATCACTTCAAAATCAACCTGGATACCGTCACAGTCACCTATTTTCCACCTATTTTTCATTCTCTGTACACTGGTGCTGCATCACAGATTAGCAAGCAGGATAAACCTGTTTTGTTTCTGACTATGGACAAGACTGGTGAATGTTCACTCATACCTAATGAAAGGTCATGGGTACATTTCATACATTTCAACACATTTCATACATTTCAAAGCTGAAATTCAGTATTCAGATATTCTCCTTTAATGTTAGCACTCCCTTTATCTCTTCTACACAATGCATCATTTTGATTACGTCACCTGAATTACACAAGAACCAAGTACGGCGAAGGTGATGGATGAATAAAGACAGACTACATTATACCCCATTAACGCTGCATGTTTCTCTCAGCCAGTGTGAGAGAAATAATTTGGGTAATTTTGCTTTGTGCTTCACCCTTTTCTTTAATGACAATAATCACCTGTAGAAAACATCTGTAGTGCTCTGCCTCCCTCCCTCTTCCTCTTTCTTTGTGCAATCAATTTGTCTGTCTTCCCCTCTCGTCTCATTCTAAATCACCCACACTCCTCTCATCCTCCTCCTCTTCTCATGCCTTTTCATTCCCGTTCTAGTCACACTATTTCACTTTCACCGTCTCCATGCCTCTCCCCCTCAATTTCTCTCTGTCTTATTCCTTCTTTCATTCCACTGCATCACATACAACACTTAACCAGGCTAACCCCTCAAAAAATGTGCACCTCCTTTAATCCATTTCATTTTGGGAAACAACTGACTCATTCTAAATGAAGCCAAGCTTATAAGCCAGCCGTGCATACCTCTGTGGTCTCCTGCTATCAAATCTAAATCGAAAATGGGTGACTAGCCATGTACTTTGCCACAAATCACATCTTCAATGTACCATGCCAAGCTCACTGGTGCACATTCCTGTTACATTCAGTTAAATTCAGTGCAGTAGATGCTTATTGCAGCTGAAAGGCAATTACTGATACATACCCTGGAATTGACTTGAGAAGGGTGCTTGAGAATGACTGATTCTGTATGTGGGTCCAAAGCATGTTTATTAGATTTCCCTTCTTAACACAGCACCCCTTTCTGCAATGACAGTTTGAGTCTGAGGTTTTTGAAATGATTGAAACTCTTACTCACCCCAATGGCTTTTCCAGTCGGCTAGCTGGTGATCCAACGATCTCCCCAAGAGTGCAGAACATCTGACCCAAAAAGTCCTAGAGGGAAGGAAGAGAAGACAGGTTGGTGGAGGTAGAACATGAGGACAACAAAGCAGTGTGAGGGTGTATAGTGTACACAACCATGGGTTGATGATGTAGAGCTGTGGAGGGTGGCAGACAAAGGGGAGAAGATGAAATAAAGGAAACAAGGGTTTTCGAAGAACATGACTCACAAAGGTAAGGCTATTTTACAAAAACAGCAGGGGATGGGGGTTTAATGAAGAGTGGTTTTCATAGACGGAGAGACGTGGTTTCAGCTACAAATCATCTCTTTCACCAGACTTATTCTCTCACTATAGCCCAGCACTGATCGTGTAAATTACACACTCAAATATGAAGAGACAGATCAGATAAAGTGTGTTTGGATTCAACAAAGTTATGTTTTAAAAAAATCACAGCCATGGTGTGGGATAATGCAGTTCCTAACTTTGGCCTAACCTTTAAGACAGACAGGGCCTGGAGGGTCAAAGACACTGGAAAACTTCATTTTCTCCATCCTGTCTCTAAAGTAGTCCCACACTTGTTGACACTTTCTTCTTTAGAGACACTCTAAAATAATGTTTGATTGCTACAGAGCTCTCTCTGTTTTTTCATTTTGATCAGTAACAGCAGATCCTTCTTCAGGGAAGGATCATTAATCTGGGGAGAGAGACAGCAGCCGTACAGTGTCAGAAGTGAGAGAGATGCTGGGACCTACGTTGAGTTCGGCGGGCTTCCAGAAGGGTTGGGCAGGCAGCAGCAACAACAACAACAATAACAGAAGACATCATATACCAGGAACACAACACTATACAATACCTAGCACTCCTAGCACTGCTCAAATGAAGTGAGAGAGGCAACGTGCTATGCCTGAGCTGTAAGAAAACAAAATATATGAGGACAAAATGGGTGGAATTAAAGTTAGTGATGGAAAAATGCAAACGCTTGCTCCAAATACATCAAATAATCTTGAAAACTGATTATTATGAGAACAAACATTTCTGTCAATGCTTTTTGTCACCATAGTTTCCAGCATTATGAAACCATTCATGGCTTTTATTTTTCTATTGAAAAGAAGTGGACTTGTAATAATCTAATATTTTCTTATGGAAACTAATGGTTAAAAGCATTGCATAATCTAAGGTTTTTGACATGATCGTACACCAAATTATTGCACAATGCCTATTACTACAGTACCACAACTACTGCCTGTACTACAGCTAATGAACAAAATATTTATAAAACTGCATCCTAGACATATCACAAATCGTATGTTCATGGCAGCGTGACAGCATGTATAATCCCTGTAAAAGCATGAGAAACAAAGACATTGTACAATCAGACAAAACTTTATAAACATTCTTATCATTTTGTATTTGGATGCTGCTGAGAAACAGGCCATACAAAGGGTTTGCTTTTTTCCACCATGGAGAGAGCATGCAGCAAGCACCACCCAATCAAAAAGTTCACCAAAAGACCACTGATAAAGAGAGTTTGACCAATCTCAGTTTGATCACTATATTCCAACAAGAAATATTCAATGGCATTTTCAGAGCCATTCCTGCCATTTGTTCAGTTTTTACTCAGGAGGTTGGCCTCTCTTTATCTGTGGCTCAAGGTTAGAATAGGTAAATGTACTCACATGTTTGGACAGGTCTGGGCTTTTGGAGTCAACGTCATACCTGAAAGGAAACGACTTTGAAGAGTAGCACAGCCACATTTACTGTAAAAACTATAGAGGACACTCTTATCTGAGTGGCCTTAAAGTCTGAGGATCTGTCATCACTGAAGGGAGCATATCACCCTACCCATTTCTGCCTTTTCACATCTTAGTATCTGTGGGGTAGAGTTATAGGGGACGGTTTTTCCTCTTCCATAATAATGGGTCCTGGTCCTGATGTGATTTACATGTGAATATAAAGCGATGAAAGCATGTGGAGTGTACTAAGATGAAACATCTGATGAGACGATAGATCCTGTTAGCCCAGAGATTAATCACACTCAGAGAGAAAAGGAGTGATGCAACGAATGAAGGCAACTCTCCACATGAGAAAAATCAGCCGATAAGCTTTGCAAACTACAGTGTTTGTTCCTTTCTCTCTATTGATTGAAAAGAAAGATCAAATGATACAATTGCCAAATTGCAGCAATTTATTTATATATTTATTTGTTTTTATATTCTATATTGGCATAGCTGTATGGGATATAATCTTCACATAAAAAGCAGGATGAGCTGAGGGTCATTCCATTGAGGAGTTTCAAAGAGGCCTGAAAGCTCAAAGGAAATGGGGAAATGGCTGTTTGTGTGGTTTTAAATGGAGATGAATGCATCCTTCACAGATCTGAAAAAGTAAGTAAGTGCCCAGATAGCATTCTCTTTGTGTGTGTGTGTGTGTGTGTGTGTGTGTGTGTGTGTGTGTGTGTGTGTGTGTGTGTGACAGGGTCCAGGCCATAAAGGGCTGGCCAACACCTCACATCCCTATCGAAGTATGATAATGTTGACATATATTAAAAAAAAGACCATTCATATATAAGTGGAAAGGAGAGAGAGAGAGAGAGAGAGAGAGAGAGAGAGAGAGAGAGAGAGAGAGAAAGAGAGAGGGCTTTGGACAAAAGCTTGATGAAATCTATGAATGGTTGTAAATGGATATGAAAGTTGTCTGTGTGTTACAAAATTGTAATGATGAGGTTAGTCTCTTCAGAGTAAAAGCCCAATCAGCACAGAACAGAGGAAGTGGCACCGTAAAAGACAGTGGAGTGATGGAGAGCGTTAGAAAAGAGCAGGCATAGCAGGAGCCTGATCAGGGCCACAGGGACCTGACTTCAAAAGGGAATCACTCACAAGTCAAAGCGAAGGTTCTGCTTCTCCTCAAAGAAGTAGTCCAAGATGTACTTTCGAACAAAGTCAGGGTTTAGTGTGTTGTCTATCACCTCCGTTCTGCCAAACTAAGGAAGGAGAAAGACAGATGGAGATTGAGAGAGACAGAGGGATGACAGGAAAGGGAAAAAAAGGAAACCAAAATAAAAAAAGAGAAAGAATACAGTTAGTAGTGGTGACATTGTTATCTGTAGATTTCCTGTTTCCTCTTATTTGTCCTCTTCTTTTTCTCAGACTCACACTTACACACGTGCGCAGACACACAAGCACTCAGACACACATACACATTTACTGATTGCACTGGCCTGATTAGCAGAGGCACTATCACACACTGACGCTGTGCAGAGGAAGCCAGAGGTGTGTTTCCTGGTTCCTTGATCCTGACTCCTCTTTCACATTAATTACAGAACCAGGATCACCCACTCATTAACCCCATAGAGAGAAAGCGAGAAACAGAGGGAGAGATGGGGGAAAAACAAGGGGGCGGGCGTGAAGAGAGAGGAAGAGAAATGGCTGAAGAGGTAGGAAGAGCAGGAGAAGAAAAGGGGGCAGAAAAGGAGAGGGGTTGGAAAGCAGAGGAGGAAGAGTAGAGGGTAGGAGGAGAGTGGGAGTGAGAAAAGAGTGGGAAGGGAGAGGAGAAGAAAGGTGATGATTAAGGCCTCCTAATTAGAGAGATCCTCACCCCCAAAGTGCCAAATCCAGGGAAAATGCCAGAGAAAAGCTGGCATTGACCCAACAGCACTGCTCACACATACACAGTTATTCCTAAAGCTGAAAGACGGTTCACAGATGAAATACAGAATAAATCCTTTAAAACCTCTGTGGCGGACTGGGGGGAGGGAGTGGGTGAGGCGTAGGCTGGATGCAGGAGAGAGTCGAGTCAGTGGACTGATTCTCCCTGGATCCTGCACGACTGCGGCCAATTAAGGCTGATTGCAGTCAAGCCTTTTTAACCTGGGTTAAAAAGCCGGCAGGAGATCGAGTGGATCCGGTCAGCTGTAGGGAGAGCAGGAGAGAATGAGACCAGCAACAGCGACCGAACCAAGGCGGCTGGCCTGCTGGGACGGAAGGGAGAAAGCGGCCGGAGTGGGAAAGCGGCCGGAGTGGGAAAGCGGCCGTCACCAGCAGTGATGACCGACCAAGGTCCGTGGAGGATGCAGCCGAGAGCAGCCTGGAAGAGCTGTCCAGTCGGGGTTGGAGCGGGACGCTCCAGGAAGCCTGGCGGACTGGCAGCTTTGGTGCTTCACGGCTGACCTGCCGGGACAGAGGGAGGTGCCAGCTGGGTCGTATTTATTATTGCTAATTGCAAATAAAGCGGCCTGTTGGCCTGTTAACGCTGCCCTCCTGCCTTTGTCTGTCTGTCGCGGCCCCGGGTGTAGCAAGGCTTGCTACAGTGCCCCCACTCCGCCACAACCTCCTAAAGTAACGCCCTTTGATAAAGCACTCACTCTAAGGACTCTGCAACCCATGACTCTACATCAAATTTTGAGTGCTTGAAGATCCTAGCAGAGTGGCTAAGCTATAGCATGCTAGCTTTTTGGTTAATACACCCTTGGGGCAGCTACACTTTTTTTCACACAGCTATTTGTGTTGATATATGAATTATTCAGTTACCAGAAAACATAGTTAGCCTTTTCAAAAAGCATGAATAAAATACAACCTGACAGCACTGCAGTGGTACAGCTAACCACTATGTGAGCCCACTATCAGCTCCAGTAGATCAAAAAAAGCAGCGCAGCACATCTAACTGTTTATAGTAATATGTATTTATAGAAAGGGAGCAAAGTAAACTTATTTACTTTTACAGTAATTAAGTTACAGATGGACTAAAGATTTATTTTTACTTACGTGTTTGCAACATTGTGACTAGGTTGGGTGTTTGCAATACAGTGAACCTGTTACCATAAGTTAGGGTGTGTTTTTAAATACCAAAGGGGAGTGGCGAAAACTGGCTACTTTGGAAAAAGCACTACACCTTGCTTCTTTTTAAGCAGAGCAAAGCGCTTTCTGAAGCTGAAAACATTTCACTTTTTGTCATCACAAGACCGCACAACTTGGATTGCATTTTGTTGTCAACCGACCAATCACAAGGAAGAGGAGGTGCTATAGACAGCTGACTGCAGTCCCATCCCCCTACTCTGCCTCCATCGCCAAACCCAGCACAGGCAGTTTTCTCTCTGTCATGGTCAAACACCAAACAAGTTACGCAAAATAGAAATCAGTGGTACATATAGCACGCATGCATACATTTGTTCCCAGTTTATGTAACCTACACTTTAAAATAGGGTCTTAGCAGTAGTAACAGAATCCACTTCACACAAGTTCCATGATTTTTTTTCAAAACAAATCAACAGCTTCCCTGCAGTAACTCCTAACGCGTCACCCAGCAAAAAAAAAAAAAAAAGGAAAATTAACATGTAAGTCTAAACCAAAAGCTGTGCATCCCCAATGAAAGCGTGAGACCAAAAAAGATATGACTCCACTCACATTTGGTAACCTAGCAACGCCCATACACCAGAAAGTAGTTTGTGTCAATATCATAATTATCATCTGATTTTACTTACACTCTCTATTTTCGTGCCTCGGTTGTTCATGATTTGTTTGAAGAATTTGCCATTTGCCAACTTTTTTTACTTTTAGTGTGCAGCCTTATTTAAGACTTTGCTGTTGCTTTTTTTTTTAAAATTTGCTCACTTCTGAACCTGCACTTATCATTAAGCTATTTGCACTGCTGATGATAAATTAATTTTCTAGAGGCACAGTATTTTTTCTGTTTGTTTTCTTTGTTCGTAACTAATTCTACTGCTCACACTGCTGCTTGTAATGTTGATGACACATGAATTTATGCTTAGTCTGCTGTTTCAACTTATTGTAGACACGTCACATGGATACGTTGCTTGAAACGTGAATGCGACTGTAAATGAAAGACAAAAGACAAGATTTTGATTGTTTCAATAGTCATTTTTGGTGATGCTGCAGCACGTAAGCAAGTTTTAAACAGCAGCAGAATGAATGTTTCTACTGATTACTTCTAAACCACAATCACAAATCCAATGAAATGCAAAGCAAACTCTTGACTCTAGTCATTTGTGATTCTTTGTGATTACTGTGTCTGTGGTGACATTTGCAATCAGAACATTTCTTGAAACTAATCACTGTATTTGTTGCAACTGCTTTATGAGTGATGATTCACTAGTGGTGTAAAACTTCATGGGGATGCACATGGATGGATGACACACACAACAATTAAGAATTTTCCATCATGTAATTTTTAACTAAATCCTAAAAACTTGTGTTGGCACTTTCAGTCCTTCGCCTGCAGTCCACCATAAAGCTATGAAATGAGGCGCATCGAATGATGCAGATCATCTATTGTGTCTGTGACTTTATATAAACTCATTCTCAGAAAATCTCACTCTCACAACTCACAACAGCAAAAAGGAGAAATGGACACTGATGTTGAATCTGTGAGCCATACTGACTTTCTAAGAGGTGTTGATGAGACTGTGTGAAGCGTGTTAGTAAAGTGGAGCGTGATGGCAGAGATAGGCTCCATAATGTGATTTCCCTGCTGAGTGGAGGAGACAATGCTGAGATGCAGAGTTCATTAGATACTGCTGGGCAGCAGGACATGGCTAATGAGAATCCTGTATGAAATCCCTGACCTGCACCCTGTAAATGCAGACAGAGTCAGGAAGCTCACGCACACACACACACACACACACACACACATACACACACAATTGTGAACTCTTCAGGCTGGCAACAGATACCGTAGAGACCTGCAGTGTCGACTACTCATATCTTTATCTACTCTTATCTTTGTGTTTTTTATCTCAAACCTGAAAAGGATTTTATTGTCTTTCTTTGAGCAAACCAGCTGCTATATGAGCATCCTATAGTTCTATGGCCAACATAGATTTGTATTCATCTCCTTTTAATAAGTTGGGCAGACAGTGACACAGTGATGATATAATGAGCTTGTTAGAGTCTTGTGTTCTGACAGACAGTTCGAGGTAATTGGTAGTCTGAGTAGTGTGAGGTAGTGTGAGACTGGAGCTGTTTCTGCTAGTATAGTCAATGAAACAGGGAACAGGGAAAGGACTGGGTGTGTCTAAAATTCCTCAAAAAAGAGACAGATACACACACAGTCACAGTGTTGTACTGTTGTCACTGAGCAGCCCCATTGGGACAGTAGGGAGTTAAGGGCCTTGCTTGAGGGCACTTCCATTTTTCTGCGAGGGCAAAGTGTTTCTTATTCATTTCACCAGCCCAGATTTACCCAGCTGGACCGGGTATTCAAACATTTAGGCTACCATAGCGTTGAATAAATTCAGATATTGACAAAGAGTCTTCGAGTCATGAAGTACTTGAGTATATTCATTAACACAAAGAGCACTCAGGAGAGATGTACACACATGGTATGGTCTGCAGATCTCTGCCAGAGAAGCGTCTGAATAGAGATTATGAAGAAAAGGGAGGTCAAGAGGGGCAGTTTCTAAACATCTACAAGGTCATGCTAATAGTTAGTCTGAACAATCTGTTCTGTGTGAGAGTGTTTCTGATCAGGAGCATGGGTGAAGGACTTTCTGCCTTTCAATATAGTGTCACACAATCCATACATTCATATAGGAGCATCTCACAAGCTAATGCAGCATTCATATATGAACTTCTGATCTAGGTCACACAAGGCACAACACTAAAATCTATACGGAGGATACATAAAGTCTTGAGTTGGATACATAAATTCTTCCACACATAGCCACATGAATGACCACCCAAACAACCAGGAGACCACCAGTGGACATAACTGTATTTTGACTTCATGGGTAAATCCCATGTTGTCACTTTGAGCGCCTGAGGGATCTTTGACAGATGCCAGGACTGTGATTGTGTGGACAAGGGACACACACACATACAGACATATACACACATACACAAACACACACTCGTACTCATACATACACACATGCCCACAAGGAGCGGTAAGCAAACAGCGGGTGGTCGCTTGTGATGTCACAAGCGAATCAGTGGGAAAAAGGGGGAAAAGGTCAGAGTTGTCAGCTGATCGCCATAGCGCTCTCGCTCTCTCTCACACACACACCTGCACACATACACACACATACATACACAACCTTATACAAACTCGCTTAGCGTTTTGGAGAAAGACATTATTGAATGAGCCTTGTATTGCCTGTAATAACCTTTGTGAACTTTTATGCAGGAAGAACTTGTATGGAGCCTTCATGTGTGCATGCATGTGCGTGTATGTGTGTGTGTGTGTGTAGCAACAGAGTAGCCCTACCTGAAGACCTGTTAATATTTCCTATGGCCAAAAAGTACTTTCCATCCCAATTTGTAACAAGGCATAATGCAGTATGTAGCGTATCGGTAGAAGAGAATTAATTGGTGCAATTGGGTTTTCGAAGAAGGTAAAAAGGCAGAGCAGATGTAGTTTTGTGATCTTGAACAGCTTAGGCAAATATGATAGAGAAATGAGAAGAGAAGCGGTGGAGAACTGGTACCACTGCTTCACCTAACCAAGACCTCTATCCGTATAGAAAGCACCAACTGCATAAACATAGTCGATCAGGAATGGTGCTTTGCAAAACAAACACAGGAGGAGGTGGAAATTATCATCAAATACGATCCAAGCCTTGCTGAAAGACCAGTATGCTAGAGGGCCCTGTCAAAGCATGTTATTTGCAAGTCCCTGGTGAGTCACCTGTTTGGCTTTGCCCCCTCTGTCTGAGGTTTTGAAATGTAGCCTATGATTCAATTCACCTAAGAGTTACCTGGAGCTGTGTCTACGCCCACTAGTTCCCAAAATTATAATTATGGATGTGATGTTTCATCTCTAAAATGAGCTGACTGCTGATAATGCTTCTTCTTTTTAATCAGGAGGCAAATTAATCACTGAGCACAACGGAATGAAGCATCATTTGGTTTGAAAGTAAACCAAAGTGATGTGCTCATTAAAGTAATGGTCGTGGCTGAATTAATACCGGTTCTTCTTGCATTCTTATTGGCTGTTAAAATAGATAGAGCTAGTGACAAACAGTTTTATGAGGGAAGGCCTGTCATACACACACACTTGCACACACACGCAAACACACACACATGCATACACAAGCACGAACACACACACACACACACAGCAACCCCGCAGTCCTCCAGCTACATGTGACTGCAAGCCCACACAGCCATCTGTTTTCACCAGGTAAAACACAAGCAACACACAAGGGTCATCTGAGTGTATAAATACATCCATTATATGATAATCCATTATACAGGCAACGTCTATAATGGATCAGATGCATGAAGATGACAGCCTTAGCAACTTTGGGAGCTGCATGATGGGTAATGACATTGAACCCAGAGGTTGGTTATAGGATCATTATACATCTAATCCATTATGTGTGTGAGCATACAGACAAACATACACTGACTCACCGACTCACACACACACAGATGCATACACAGATTTACACAGGGACACCTGGTAAAATTTAAAAAAAAACAAGTGGAAGTTAACTAAGACGACCCACTGGTTTACTAGCGGCTAGGTGGCTAGCGCAATTTTCCATAGACAGGAGGGCGTCACATCACCTGGCGGCACTTTCCGTTATACAAGCAATCACAAGACAAACAAATTTCTGTCATTTCTGTTTAAATACTTTGCACGCAAAATTGTGTATTTATAAGGCAGTCAATGAATAAATATCACCTCGTTCTATGACATATTTCAGAATCTGAACCACAGGGATAAATAGAGCAGGATGGATGACTGCAATGTTGCAAGAGCTGCCTTAAAATCCCCCTGATGTGTTGTTTAGTCCCCAAAATGTCAAATGTGTTTTTTTGTTGGGTGAGGTCTCTACTTAGGAAATATCCCTTTGGTCTCCTCAAGTAACTGACACTGTGCTGGCTGGCTGAGCAGCTTTGATAATGTGTTAAAGCTATTGACTGCTTCCGTAAAGTGAAAAAGACCCCCCACGCCACACACACACAACCACCTCCCACATACACATATACATACACAACACATACATACAGAAATCCTTTCTTAGGTGTGTGTGTGTATGTGTGTGTGTGTGTGTGTGTGTGTGTGTGTGTGTGTGTGTGTGTGTGTGTTCTCTTGCAATTCTCTCACCTCTCTCCACTGTTTGGTCTCAACTCCCTGGGTGTAGAGCACGCATACTGTCAGAGAGATAGAGTAAGAAAGAGGGAAAGAAAGAAAGAAAGCAGAAACAGATACAGATACAGAAAGACAGAGAAATGCAAGGGTATTAGCTCCAGTACAGTGAATAAACAGACATGCCATGGTGGTGGTGTGCAGGGGTGTATAAAGTACCCAGATATTCTACTTAAGTTAAAGTATGGGCACTGGTTCAAAATCTTACTCAATTACAAGTCAAAGTATCTAGCTAAAAATACACTTGAGTAAAAGTCAGAAAGTTTCTACTTTTAAATGTACTCAAATATTAAAAAGTAAAAAGTAATTTTTTTTTATTATTGCAATGGATAGACAATACTGAAATTAAAATTAAAATTACTTCTCCATCGAATTTGAAAAAACATGTCGAGGCAAACTAACATGGACAGCAATCACATCAGTGTCCAGTTCCAAAGTTGGCCAAACTACAGCCTTGTAAACAATTAACGGATAGTTCAGTTTTTTATACTTGAGTTCAATATCACACATCCTAAGGTTCTTGACAAAGACTTGAAAAGCATTTTTAAATGGAAGCTGGAAGCTTGTTAGCATTTTGTAGCAGTGCTAGTGGAACCGAATGGGTTCAGCTAGCCAGTATTTACCAAACCAGATACCGGCTAGCTGACCCCATTCACCATGGCGACCGTTTCGTCCCCATCACTCGTAACGTTAGTGGCCATCTTCTGTAGCTTCTCTGACTGTCATGTTATGATAGCGGGTGTCTATAATCAAAGATCCCCAAAGATCCCCAAGGACCAATCAGCAAGGGTATAGGCGGGTTAATTTTCCATTGATAGGGATCTGATTGGCTGTTTTAAATAAAGTATGGCTGCAGGGTTAATAGTTCGGCCAGTGAAAAAAATAATA
>OOFE01047062.1:0-12717 GCA_900323365.1 Monocentris japonica
TACAGAGATATCCTCAATGAAAACCTGGTCCAGAGCGCTCAGGTCCTCAGACTGGGCCGAAGGTTCACCTTCCAACAGGACAATGACCCTAAGCACACAGCCAAGACAATGCAGGAGTGGCTTAGGGACAACTCTGTGAATGTCCTTGAGTAGCCCAGCCAGAGCCCTGACTTGAACCCAATTGACCATCTCTGGAGAGACCTGAAAATGGCTGTCCACCGACGGTCCCCATCCAACCTGACAGAGCTTGAGAGGATCTGCAGAGAAGACTGGCAGAAAATCTCAAATTCAGGTGTGCAAAGCTTGTTGCGTCATACCCAAGAAGACTCGAGGCTGTAATTGCTGCCAAAGGTGCTTCAACTAAGTACTGAGTAAAGGGTCTGAATACTTATGTCAATGCGATATTTCAGTTTTTCCTTTTTTAATAAATTTGCAAAAATTTCTAAAATTCTGTTTTCACTTTGTCATTATGGGGTATTGAGTGTAGATTGATGAGGGAAAAAATGAATTTAAACAATTTTAGCATAAGACTGCAACATAACAAAATGTGAAAAAAGTGAAGGGGTCTGAATACTTTCTGAATGCACTGTATTTGAAATGAGGATTTGTTCTCTGAAGGTAATTAGAGAGGTGGTGTCCACAGAGCTCAAAGGGTACTGGTACAATGGTGGTAACCATAGAAACCTTGTGACCAGAGTGGGCTTTTGGGAGAAGGGCTTTAATAATATGTTGGCCAAGCACAGAAGGCAAATATAATATCACTCTATAGAAATGCCAGTCAATGATTAGATATGGATGTATAAGATAGGTGTATAAGAGCACATGGATTAGAAAGAATGGATTGTCTGATGAGGCATAGAGGGAAAATACCCCTGAATGGCAAATAAATATTACCTGTAGTGCATTGACTTTAAGATGATGCAAACTTGTTTTACAATCAATCCCTGATCCATTCTGTAAATCAGATCTGAATTGGATGCAAGGGTATATACAAAGTCCTATACTTATGTGTAGGACTTTGTATATACATCCTCGTGTGCACTTAAGACTGCACCACTTGAAATTACTATTGCTTGGCAACCAGCATGTGATCATGTTTTTGTGTCTGTTCTGTTGTGTTTTGAGTGCAAGCATGACCATGTACAAATGCCTTTTTAAAAATGTATTATCTGCACTATCAAACACTATATTTAACTCTTTCTCAACAGGGTGCAGAAAATGTGATTATCATGCAATATTAACCTTACACTGCGTGGCAAACTACACATGAATGGAGAGGTGAAAGTCAAGTCTCAGTGAACATCCAAATGCTATACTTTTACCTTGACAGCTATTTCATTGCAAATAATTATGCACTTGACAGCCAGCACCCACTGGTCCATGGCCACTGCTGTTATTAGCTGGATTTCAGGCTCTCTGTAAATGCACAGGTGTACTGTACCATTGTTCTGCTCTACAGTTTCTTCTACATGACAGCTGTAAGAAGGAGGAAAGTAGCAACATGGCAGTTTTTCCACACACTGTGGCAATTGAAGTGTTGAACATTTTTTTTCTGTGCATTACTTGAATACTTCTGGAAGATATTGATGGAACGATGGAGGAAAATACTGTATCAAGTATAATATTACAGAAGTCTTGTTTGATTGTCAGTAAGCTCATGCATATGACTTTCGGGAGGATATAATCTAATACAGTATAAAGGAGATAATAGGGATAATATTTCAAATTGAAGATTGTTTTTCTGTTGATTTGTAGCACTCTCATATGAGATGAGATACAAATATGAAAGCAAACCTTTTTTTATGATTACACTCAAACATCTCATGCACAGTCCAGTCTCTCGATATTGAGATATAAGCCATAATATTCCTAATGTTTTCCTTAGGCAGTACATTATCTTTTCCTTGTTATACACTATTTTTCAGTTCATTTTTGCACTCCTTAGTTTTGAATCTGAGGGTGTTTTAGCAATTCCTCCTGCTCTCCAGATCCATGCACGTCTCTACACTTCTTTAGATCATGTTTTCTGTTCCTATCTACTTGTATACCCTTTATTTTTGTTTTATTTTATTTTGTTTGTTGTAATTGTCTTTTTTATTCAAGTTTTCTCATCTTTTCTTTTTAGGGTTTGCAAATACAATACATAAAAAATTACATTATACCATACAGACATATTGGCATCACATCAATAGCACTGAAAAACAAACAAACCAACACAATAAAAGAAAAGATTATCTTAATGACAGCTTTGGCCCCAGATTACCGACAAGGCTGAGGCCATGATCAGGTCATGTTTTCTATGAAGGTCCACAATGTTGACCAAATACGCCAGAACTGGTCTGACCTCTGGTGTAAGTCATAGGTTAATTTCTCAAGAGGTAGTTGGAGGCCTGAGTGAACCACATCTTAACTGTCGGCTGTCAACCACATTAATAGAATACATTTCTTAGCTAGGCAGGTAAGAGTAGTTAGCAGGCGTTCAGAGTCAGAGTCAAAGATTACATTGGGATCATATAACAAGTAGAGTTTTGATGACAAATCAAAATTTCTGCCCAATATGTCCTGAATAGCCATGTGAACATGTACACTCTTTAAATGGTACTGTTATTTATTGATGCCAAATAACCACAATTCTTTTTTAAACTGTAATCCTCAAGTGATCAAATACTGAAGGCATTCTAACTTAGACAAATTCTCTGATTGCTAATGCAACTTTGGAACAGAACATAGTTAGAAGCATTCATATGGATGCAATCCTGCACTCCTGGACCTCCTCGAGAGCTCACTTTGATTTGAATTTGAAAGCTAGACATGTTATTTTTCCGACCTGGAATTGATTGCCATTATGTGGCTTTGTCCATTGTAATATCCAATTCTCAGCAAAACTCCACTGCAGGCACTCTGAGTTGTTACACAATTAGCTTTAGAGCAGTTCAATTTTAGCACCACAAGAAGCTTTGAGTTGGGTGAAAAGACACTCCAATTTGTCCAATTCTGAACTTGTGTGAATATGCCCAATCATCCAGCTATTTTTGCTGATTGGCTCTGAACAGGGGCTGGAGTTGAACAGTATCTCCATGCTTCCAATTATTTGCCCTTTACTGAGACCTGGAAATCCTATCAAAACCCAGATCTCTTTCACAAAAAAAGTCTTGCATACATATGAAAAAAAACAAGACAGAATAATACCATCAACCTGTACATTGGTAGTCAGAGCATCATCAAACAGTAGAAAAGAGCAATTCTTCTCAGTCAAGCCAGCTATCTACTGAAATGACCAACGAAGGTCACCTCTAGCTTTAGTGTATTGGATCCTATTGGACACTGATGTGCTGATGTAATCAAAAATTGAATTATTTATTGATTCTGCAGTGTATATGTTAAATTGGCATACACTTACAAGATTTTTATTTTACATTTCCTTTTCCTTATGTCGAACTATGAGTGGACCCCTGAAAAAGTTTTCTACATTTGAACCTATAACTTCTCTTCTACATAAACAAGCTAGACAATCCTGAAGTGTTAAGTAATACTTTTTTATGTGTGACAGCCAAGCAGATACAGTAGTGTTTAAAAGATACCCAATGTGCTTTGTGTTAGAGACACAATCTACTGTAACCACTTCTTCTTGGAACTCGATCATAGAATATATGATCATACTGGTCCTATTATGTTTTTTCATCTTCTCAATGTCTAGGGATCACTTTTCCATTTGCCCCTGACAACTTAAGTTCCATCCATTTCCTTGTCAGAAACTATGAATTGAAATTGACTCATATCTCCCAATGAATCCAAAGGGCATCTGAAAAGCTCTCCAGAGATTTTCTTCTAAGTTGTTTATAGGTCTGACAGTCAAGTTGTCATTCTTGTGAGATGCTTCGAAATTGTTTTTTGAATAAAAATTCAGACATGGGAAAAATGCCCCTGAATACTGAGAAGGGGTCAGCTTTTCCATTTCTGTCTATGACATGCATTGAAGCAGAAGCTGATTCCAAGTCTGTCTTATGAAAACCTATGCTGATGCCTCCTTGTTTGCAGAAGAAACATGTTGCATGATCATGCAATATATGTCTCTTCTGCAAACACAGTGTAAGCAACTGTGCTATACAAAATAAACAATGAAAGCATGTGCAAAGTGAGTATTCAAGAGTGCCAGATGAACTTTATAATTAATTGTTTTGGTTTCAACGGGAGCCTCGTTGTAAGCATGACCTGATACCAAAATAGTGACTTGTAAAAATACTGGAACAGTAAACAACAACAGAGATGAAAGAAAAACAAATTAGGCTGGCACGATCCTTCAATATATTGATTAAAAATGTAGTTCATATGTAGTGTAATTTTATAGTATAGGTAGGCTATGAAGGCTTTCCAGCCTTGCATGCTTTTGTGTTCAGGCACCATGTGCAATTTGTCTATATACTTAGTGTGAGTGGCAACTTGCTCTGGATAAAATGACATCTCCATCAGAGGCAGAATAATTTTATTTTCAGGGAAAGTGGACAACAAGAGTAGTATTTAGACAGGAAGTGACCAATTAGGTAAGACCAATTAGGTAAGTATGTGTGTATGTGTGGGTTGTTGGAAATGGAGTGAGAAAACCTTTTTTCTGATACTTGAAATCCATGTTTCATTATCAATTGAATGGTAATTGAAGGCAGACCTTTAATCTGGTAATAGTCTGGGGTTCTTCTTTCACACAGTTCACACAGGCATAAATTCAAGCTTGCTTCTTAGTTGAACCACCTCTGTAACTTGTATATATAAAACTGGTTGATGAATCAACTTTATTTGGCACTAACACATATACACATGCAGTGAATTTCTTTCTTTGCATCCTACCTCTGACTAGATACACACACATCACCCCACACACACACATGCACTTTTCCAGTCAGAGGACAGTGCAGGCAGCAGCTACTGGACAGCGCGCCTGGAGCAGTTGGGGGTTAGGTGCCTTGCTCAAGGGCACCAGTCATTTTTCAATCACCAGCTCACAGCTGGAATGTGCCCTCCTGGTGGTGCCGAGGATTGAGCCAGTGACCCTCTGGTGATGGGTTGGTCTCTCTAACCGCTAGGCCAACCTGCCGCCCCATATATATGAGGGTAGTTAAGATAATCAGCATCATGTTTCCTGCTATGTGTGTCAGTGAATGAGTAACATTGGAAGAGGACGAGAGATAGGTTTTTTCAAGTAGACATTGACATTATATGTGGCTGTTGTTTCACTAGCCTTAGTGTTGATATTGCATATTTTTCCAGCATCATTTTTGGTCTATTATTGTGTGAAATGCGACTTGGCCTGTAAATGCACCCATTGTTTGGATGCTGACTTCTGTATAACTCATTTGTCTGTCGATAACAGGCTATTATTTCATGAGAGCCTGTAAGTGTGCTTTTTGATGGGACGCTGACTTCTCCTGTATACCTCATTTATTAACTCATCATATTTTTGTGATAACCTGTAAGTGCACTCTAGGCTTTAACCTAAATGTATTTTTCCTTGCTTATACTGAGCATAGCTATTTCGTTAAAGTTCACATCCTAATCCTATACAATGCATTCGGTTCATAGTGTGGGTCTTAAAGGAATAGTCCAACAAATAATGAAAATTCAGTCATTATCTACTCATCCCCATGTCAGTACAAAACTCTACTGAAGTCGGTAGGACCACAAAACACACAGCGAGTTGGCCTCGTTAGATCCATCTCAGCCTTCTCCCAATCTATTGAAGTAAACAGGGTCATGGTTTTACAGCTCCAAACAAAGCATAAAATGGCCATCAAATTTTTCCAAACAGCTCTTGTAGCATAATACAAGTGTTTTGTAGGTAAACAATTACAATATTTACCTCATTATCTCCTATCTTTGCCTCACTGACAACACTGCTGCCCTGACGAAAGAGTTGCTTGCTGCCTTCAAGTACTGTCAGAAGTTTGAACGCACATGAATGCGCCAACAAATATGGTAAATATGACTGGGAGAGCTTGGATTTGCTACGATACCTGAGTTTCCAAGATGTGACTGAGAGCATGTGATGTGAGAGCATGGAATCCCTGTCCATATCATCCATGTCATGTTTGCTGGTACGATCAAAACCTACGCGTGTTTGGAAACATGCGGGAAGGCACTTAGAATGACTTATTCTTCATGCAATATCAATTACAGTAGTGCCAAACCTTGTTAACAACAAAATGTTTCAGTGGCCTTGTAGAAAAAAAAGACCTAATAGGCTGAAATGGCGTATTTGCCGAACTGTTCTCATTCATAACAATAAAAGATTATCAAACTTGTAATGGGTTGATCACATGGACTGGACGTCTTACAAATACAATTACATAGTCCTATCATCTGATGAAGATGCAGCTGGATTTGATCTGTTTCCAACTCCAATGCCAACTGGACACCTGACAGTGAGATCTCTCCTGTTGATTGATCCTCTGATCCATGTCGAATAGCGCCTCAGTGTGCTGCCAGTGGCTGATAATATACGCCTACTTCTCGTTATTCTTTTTTTGCAATTTTTTTTTTTTTTTTACCTCAGCAATGGTGCGTGTTTCTGCTGAAACAGCATTGACAGCACTAATAATTTCTTGCCATGCTTTACTTTTATCAGTTCCTGTGACTCCGCTGCTTATGTTTCTGAAAATTACGTTGTTTATTTGTCATGCATGCATGAGTGCAAAACTTCAATTTCGGACTCCGCAAAGTTTCTCTTTTTCCCTCTTTTGGCCATGATTTACTACACGACCCTTAAGTCTGCACACCTTTTATAGTGTTGAACAGGGCATTTACCTACGCATCCAATTTACCAATGATTGGCATTCATCATCTGATACACCTGGGGTACGCACAAATCGAGGTTTTCACAATGTTTCATGAATCCCACGTTGGTATTTTCATACACACATAAATACGAAAGATTTACAAAGAATTTAAGAAAAGTTTTATGAATGAGGCCCATTCTCTTTAACTACATCCAGCGATTTTTGCTTTTGAGGGTTCCTCTATTATGCATTTCTTTATTTGTTGAGTGATTAATTGAAATTCATTGATTGAATTACAATAGAGGTAGGTATGTAGACATACAATTTAACAAAATGTATCATTTTGTTTGGACTTGGACTTGCTTGGAATAGCAAAAGAAGGTTGGCCTGTGTTCAGTAAATCTCTTACTAGACTATCAGCTATTTGGCTTGTGCTTTTAAGATTGTTCCACTGAACAGCTTACAACTGTAGGGTACTTGTCATGTTTTGTGATGGTATTGTTTAGAGGTGCACCGATAGTATCCGTAGTATTGGCATCGGTGCAGTGTGAAAATTCTTTAATCTCAGTGAAGCAAAGTGCCAGCTGTTCCAAGCTAAGATGTCTGGCAGTGTTAAGAGAGGAGGAGAAGCGAAGCAGCTCCCTCAAGCCAGCCAGACAGTACCGGAAGTGGTATTCTGCCTTCAAAATAAAAGCATAAAATCTGTCATTGTCACCTTTGGAAAAAAAATAATTATTAAGTAATGTTGGTATAAATATATGATGTTAATTATTTTTTTGGAAAAAAAATGTGTGTGTCCCTGTAGAATCCAACTTATTCATTACAGATCTACACAGATATATATCTTATGTATATGACATTATCAGAATAAGAATGGATAGAATACAATTAAGGCAAAATAAAATACTGAAAGGTAATAGTAAAAGGTAATTCATATGCCCAATATTACCATGAGTCCCACAAAGAGCCAAAATGAAAGTAAAGAATAGATTTGAGGAATATTAAATGAAAATACAATGAATGTTTTTGCCTCAAAATGTTCTATATATCCCAAGAATTCATTTTTTTCAAAAGTGAGAATTTTTAAGCTTGAAGAAAAATGTGTCTGGCTTGGTCTTGTGGCTACTGATTGTGTTCTTGGAGGTGGGTAGGCAGCCAGCAGATGACTTATTTTTATGGAAATGAGAAAAATAACTGCAGTTGGGTAACGTTGTGGCTTTAGGCTAGTTGTTTTGAAATCAGGTACAACTGTAACTGTGTTGGCTATCTGTAGTAATGCCTTTGCCAAGAGAATTTCTCCTTTAATAAATCCTGTGCACCACTGATAGAAGGGCTACTAAAATGGATGAAATTGAAATGAATGTCATAATTGATTAAATTTCATCAGTTGAATAATACATACAGAATTTATATATATCTTTAGACAAGCTCTATACCTTATTATGTTGCCACAACATGTAGACTACTAAATGACAATACTGCCAATTTACGTTGTAGCGAAGGATTGTGAAATTTCTCTTTTCCATTTGTTACAACGTAAGCTCTTATGTCACTATGTGGAAAATTTGGTTGTCTGGTTAGATTGCTACAATGTTGTGGAGATGTAATTTAGTGAGCTCCATTGTGGGCAAAATGGTGCTTCAGAGAACCATTACAGTTTTAAAGAACCACTTAATTCATCTGACGGACCATTAAAGGTTCCATCCAACACCAGGCTGTTCCATTTAGAAGTAGGGCTAGGTGATATGGACAAAAATCTTTATCACGATAATTTCACCCATTATCATGATAACAATAAATACAATGATAATCATATCGTACACGTAGGCAACCCTACATGTAGGAAGCGCTACACGTAGGGTTGCCATTAATCCTCCCATTTGCCAGAAATGTACCTCTATCGTTCTAGATGTTTGAACGTTGTAAAAAGGAGGCCTTAATCATTTAATTTGATTCAAGGATTTAATTATCAAATTGTAATGTGCAGCGGCTGTGTTGACTGATGATGTGCACCAGAACTTTGGTTCAGTTCTCCCTCATCTTGTCTCAAGTGCGTGAGCCACCTCATCTGTCTATTTCAATAAAAAAAAAGAAAAAGACACACATAGCGTGCTTGGTCGCAACCTGCGTCTTAATAGGAAAAGCAGAATTAGGGAAACAAAAGGTCACAGTTTGAGATTGGGGAAAGGTGTAAACCTCCTGGGAATGAATTCAACCTGAACTGGCGACCCTATCTAGATGTGAGCTCATAATGTACATGCAGAAAATTATCGTGTCCAGTAAAATTCTGTCGGCAAGGAGACGTTAATGATGGTCTCGGTAAATTTTTGGTTTATCGCCCAGCCCTATTTGGAAGTAGCAGTTCCGTGCTGCATAAATGATTCTTTGTGGAACCAGAAAATACATTGGTGGTTCTGCAAACACCTTTAGAGGAGTTTTTCAAAAAGAAGAGAAGAAGTTAAAGACATGATGGCTTTTTGAATCAGATTGAGGTTCTTGTGTTGAAAAGCAGCTACCGTTGTGGAAAGATAGAGGCATTTCTAGCCTTTCATTGGAGCGCAAGCAGATGGGAGGCTCTAAAGCACACCCCAGGCATGTACACACACACACACACACACACACACACACACACACACACACTACTGGCTACAGATAATGCTACCAACTGAAAAACCTAACTAACCAGCCAACTAAATTAGCTTGAAAACTAGCTAACTAAACTAATTTGAAAGCTATGTCATTAGAAAATTTATTTATATAATTTTTTTTTTAGTAAATATGTCCTCACAAATTCCCAGTGATGCAAAGGTGATGGGGCAATGTTTGGATAGGCCTGTATAACTGACATTTTCAGCTTAAATGCTTAGGGGCTGTAAATATGGAGCCTGTTTCAAAACTGATAAACTCTGTCCACTGGTAGTGTTTACATCAGGTTTAAGCCTTGACATATGTTTTGAAAATGAACATCTGCTGAGGCTAGTGATAATCCTATAGGCAGCTCATTTAAACACCCCAGGTTCTCAGATATGATACACAGTATCGCTATATTCCTTCTCAGCCCCTTTGGTCTCGAAACTGATTTCCAATAATATGCATGGGTCTGAAGCCTCAAGCTGTCTCAGGCTAATGCTACTTATCCGGTCTAAAACATTAAGCGACCTTGCTTTTCAAGGGGTAAATTCACACTGACTACCCAAACGAAAGCTTTAATCATTTAACTTAGTGTCAGAGGCGGCTTCCCTACTTATCTGCAAAATCCAGTAGATGGATTTTGGAGGAACATAGACACACTTGGTGCTTAGACAGCATCACATATCACATCTCTGGATTTGTCAGCTGAGATTTGCCTTACAAATTGTTCACTGCCCTGTCTGACCATTACTGCCATATAGGCTACTCACAATTTCTGTCTTTGTTGTCAAAATGAGGGCACAAACTCGCAATCCAAATATTGAATTGGCTCATGTGTCTAGGTCATCATGATACAGTAGCTCTACAGTAAAGGTACAACCAATGCAAGTTTGAAAACTGAAGTGAAGGAATCCATTGTAAATTAATGTTCAGGTTACAGTAATCATTGATGAACAGCTTACTTTCAATAGCAACGCTAAAAATTCTCTAAAATTCATAAGACAAACCTCCAACTCCAAATGGTATAAAGTTGAAGTTTTATGTTTAGGTACAGAGATAGTGTCATAATATTGCGACTGCCTATTCAGTGCCTCCCTCCAGTGATAGGTACACATATGTGCAGCCTGTTAATTAAGTTAACTTGAGAAAAGTTGAAATACGAAAACATACATAAAAGATGAATCATCTAGGGCTCTAAACCTTAAAAATGCAGTCTTCTAAGTCTCTCTAGACTCCTGTCGACCTGAACCTGTTAGATAATTGTACATTTTTTTGAATTTAGTTGTCACTCAAACCAATAAAACTATTTGCAGTCTTCATGTAAATGCTTATATAATATATAGACTACTGACAGTATTTTATTTTTGTTAGAGCTGCAGCTTCAATATACATTTTCCAAGATTTCAACTACAATTGGTATTTCAAAAAGCCCTGAATTATGTTCAAAACATAAAAAAAATGCTCAAAATGTAAGATATTATCAGACATCATCTTATCTTTATTATATCAAAGGCATGTAACTTGGGCCGTGCAATAGCCTGCATTTTTGAGACTTCATTATTCATAGCTCACTTCTCTGTGATTTAGCATCTTGAAAATAGATTCACACACCCCTTCTGTCTGTACTTTTAATGATTTGAACTGAGAAGTTGAAGTTTTCTATATTCATGAGTCAATTGCACAGTGAGCCTGTGGGGAAAAATAGGAAAGAATAACATAACGAAGCCAGTGAGTGAGCCACATAGCTGTGCCACCACCACCTCCAATCTGTAGCATGAGATGAGTATCTGACTGGTCAAAGAGTGTCCCTCTGTGCCAGCGCCGTCCTTGGAACTATTTAATCACAACACGGAACACTGTGGCAAATTGGAGCTCTCTGATTGGCTGGCACTTGACAGCCATGACCATATGGTGGGAAGTGATATACCTACCTGCTATCTTCCTGTGAGTGATGTCTCCAGTAAAAATGATTACTTCATTTAACCGTGCATTACTCGGTTGGCTGGGGGGTGGAGCAAAATAAAAATTTACTAGGCCATTGTATGGCAAAGCACAGGGTATCAGCTGAGCCTTTGGAGGGTTCATCGCATTGTCTCAAAATGAAATTTGGTTGTTTTGTCAAAAGAAATCACAGTTAATGGAATATTTAAAAAAATGTTTGCGCAAGGTAATCCAAAATGCATGACATACTGCTGTTTGCAATATCCTTAAGCTTACACAGGTTCAGTGTGTCTTCGTAATTTCTAATAGTAGACATCTAAGCATTTTTGATCTAAGAAATTGCATTGGTGTTTTGATGTGTGCTTTTACCCTTTTGTTTCTATTTCTTGACAAATGCTTCGGGGTGCAGTAGGTGGCACAGAAAAGGTTTGATGTGTGTATTATGTGTGTAGAGATAAGAAAATGTATTTAAATGTTTCCTGGTTAGCAGTCAGAGCTTTATACTTTTGTCCAGAAAAAGAAACGCAGTGACTGTATTAAGTGGGCTCCACATAGTTAAAGGAATCCAATCATGTAGCAGTGAAATAAGTTGAAACAAGAACCCATCTTATTACAGCACTTTAGGTCATCTATGCTTGCAAAACTGTAAATGTTTCATGAAACATTCAGCCCTTATAAATTATTATATTGTGAGTAACAACTGTTCTTCAAATTATACTTGAAAGCAAATTATATCAGAAAAATAATCTTTAGGCAAGCATGGAATCACTGAAGATAAATTAAATAATGAGTAGCATGATTTATAAAGATAAAGCAGAAAAAAGCCATCAGTCAAAAAACAGCTAATCAGGCAAGGGGCTGAAATAAAATCGCCAATTGACAGGGAATTCCCTCCTTCCCTCCTTCAATGAACTGTCACACATCTCAATGTGATTTTGGGATGAATGAATATAAGCAATCAGTGAAGGGGGAGGGGCTTAAATCACCAATCGATAGGATACTCACTCCCGAGTCCATCAAGCCATCACTCATATCAATGTGACTTAGATATAGATATAGAAGATTAAAACCATTAAAACCAGAAATGTTTGGGGTGGACCGACGGACAGATGGACCAACAGACCAACCTATACTAGTTGCTGGTTGCTGCTAAAAAGGGTGTTATAAACAGAGTAGTTGCTTTTGGTCAATTTCATACGGAGCCCCTGAGTGGTCACGTCATATTTTAGAAATACTTAAATCACACCCACAATATACTCACTGCCCACAGTTTCATAAAACCAGAAGGACAGGAAGGAGCAAGTTCGACGAGACAGCTTAGCCTCTATCTAGCCAAGTTATGCACAAACACAGTATTAACGATTTATCATTTATCCCA
>OOFE01047079.1:0-16858 GCA_900323365.1 Monocentris japonica
TGAGAGACAATTGGTCAGGATGGTCAAGAGTCAACCAAGAACCACCAAAAAGCAGGTCTACGATGAATTAGAAGCTGCTGGAACACAGGTGTCAGTGTCCACAGTCAAGCGTGTTTTACATCCCCATGGGCTGAGAGGCTGCCGTGCAAGAAGGAAGCCCTTGCTCCAGAAGCGGCACCTTAAGGCTTGACTGAAGTTTGATGCTGATCACATGGACAAAGAAAAGGCCTTCTGGAGGAAAGTTGTGGTCAGATGAAACAAAAATTGAGCTATTTGGCCACAATGATCAGAAATGTTTGGTGGAGAGAAGGTGAGGCCTTTAACCTCAAGAACACCATACCTACCGTCAACACTGTGGTGGTAGTATTATACTCTGGGGCTGTTTTGCTGCCAGTGGAACTGGTGCTTTACAGAAAGTAAATGGAATAATTGAAGGAGGAGTACCTCCAAATTCTTCAGGAAAACCTAAAATCATCAGCCAGAAGGTTGGGTCTTGGATGTAGTTGGGTGTTCCAACAGGACAATGACCCCAAACGCACATCAAAAGTGGCCAAGGAATGGCTAAATCAGGCTAGACTTAAGGTTTTAGAATGGCCTTCCCAAAGTCCTGATGTAAACCCCATTGAGAACATGTGGACTGTGCTGAAGAAACAAGTAAGTGTCAGAAAGCCAACAAATTTAGTTGAACTAAACCAATTCTGTCAAGAGGAGTGGTCAAAGATTCAACCAGAACCTTGCCAGAAGCTTGTGGATGGCTACCAAAAGCGCCTAATGGAGGTGAAAATGGCCAAGGGACATGTGACCAAATGTTAGCAATTCTTTATGTATATTTGTGACCCAGCAGATTGTCATTTCCAGAAGACCTATAATAAATTTATGAAAGCTCAAGACTGCCATGATATACATGTTCTTTACAAGTGTATGTAAACTTGACCACAACTGTAGGTGCAGTGTATTGCATAAGACAGCACCTTGAGTGATTTTAATTTGTAAAATTCAATGTAGAGCCTTTGTTTCAAGCATAATTTGAACCTAAAATTAATGTAAATATATATATATTTAAGAAAAATTCACACATTTTAAGTGATCAGTTTGAATAAATTCTTTAGTCAATGGAGACCTCTATTCACACGTATGTAAGCCAATAGTAATTTAATGACTACTATTTGGCTGGGGAAGGACCCACACAAGTCCTACCTACAATGGAATTGCTGTGATTGTTCTGAACAGACACCCAGATAACAGTTTCAGGGCAACAGAGTGGTTAATTTATTGTGCAACAGTACAAACATGGATCTGGGCCTAGGGAGCAATTAAGGAGCTCCAGCTTTAATAAACAACCTGACAGGTAACTACAACACAAAAGCAACACGGTATCATGCAGTGAAAATAAATGCTGTTTAGTACACACCAGTTAAAACATACACAACACACACTTAAAACTTAAATATAATTAGTTCCCCTGAGCAGAGCTCCTTTGCTAATCCGATAAGCATGTATCAAATAAAGATCTACTATCCAACACAGTTCCCCTGTGTCAAAAGTAGATATAAAACATGCACAGATAAAACTATTAACAGCGAGCTGGGCGGCGACAGCAACGCTACCGTGCAATCATGGCTCTTTGGGTGACCTTACATGCACATACAAAATCATATATACAACCTCGCTCCAACTCGCGTCTGCTGTACAATTACGGCCGGCCAGCAAAAACAACCACCCCGTCATTTGTGTCCTTCCTTTCTTTTAAACTCTGGGGCTTGGCGGGTGGAGGGTGCCCATTGGCCAGCTGACACCCACACTCAGGCTTAATGGGTATCAGCCTTGCCAGTACAACTCATATGGAGAGGGGAGATAGACACACCCATGAGCAGACAACACAGACAACTATTAGTGATACAACCAATCCAGCTACCCACGTCATACCACAGTCATTTCCTTACACGTATATGCATTTTAAATAAGACGAGGCTTAAAGCTGCACTACGCAACTTGGCCTGTTGTTGCCTGGCAGCGAGAGGAAACCGTTTTGAGGAAATTTGAGCTTCAAAACAGAAAAATCATGTAACGTCAGTGTACTGTACACAGCAGGCAGGTTTTTACCAGCCCAGCCAGTCTGATCGCTTCATACCAAAGGATACCAAAGGGCTGAGAGAGACAAAAGATCTAACATTGATGAGTCCAGTTCTGTGTGGGCGGAGCGCTGCTCACTGCTGTTAGCAGACAGTTTTGCATTTTGTTTCAATTTGTCACTTCCTGTGGGTGGAGAAGATTTCCCACCAGTCTCCTTACCTGACACCAGAATTTCATGGGCAAATAGGGTGAATCTACAGGGTCTCAATTAGTGTGGATGGGACTCTCTTCTCTGTCGCAGCCCAATCTGTGATTTAGGCTGACAAGACGGGTGTATTTTTACATTAAATTCTTGCCTAGTGCAGCTCTAATCTGTTTGTCTGAAACCAACGGCAATTCTCAGTATCATGACACAATAAGCAGCAGTATGGGGTCCAAAGAGACAGAAGCACAACCATATCCAGTATGGCAGTGTTTTCCTTCACTCTGTGTCAGCACCCAAAGTGGTTCATGAGCCTTGTTTTGTGGTGTCCATACAAGGAAATAAAGAAAGAAATTTGTGTGCTTTAAAGATCCTGGGACTCAAGGCAAGAATTAATTTACAAAATCCTGGACTGAAAAAAAAAAGATTTAGATTCTTTGATATAAGACAACTCATAGATGACATGATGAAGAGCATGACAAGGGTAAAAGATAGATAACCTTAAGACCATGACATAGTGCCATTACAATGTAGTCAATTTTGTCAACTTTTACAATCAACAGTATCTTTATGCTCTACTTTCGTTCCTTATTACGATAGATTTTGTTTCATTTACAAATTCCCATCCCTAGTGAAGGAAATACAGCAAAAATCCACCTTGGAGCACATGTAAAGCAAAAAATATCACAGTACACAGACATTACTTTACTTTTTAGCATTTCCAGAAATACAGTAGCATCAGTCCACTCACCATTGAAGCTGACACTGCGGATGTACTTGAGAAGTTTCTTCCCTCCAGCCAGGTCCATGTCAGGGCAGATCCCAGAGTACTCGGGACAAAGGTCTCTCTGCATGTTGTGGAGGGCGTGGGCCATGGCGTACACTGCATCGATCACAAACTGGACCTTACCCTCCTGCTCATACTTGGAATCGATTCCAATACGCTCCTGACCTGAGAGGCAGAGGGAGAGGGAAGTAACTCACCTGACCTTGACTAAATATTTACAGGTCAAATGTTGGTTCTGTTAGAGATCTATTTTTGGTTACAGATATTTGTATGCAATGTCTTGTGTTTTTGTATGTTACTGTACTTTCTCATGCACATTGATTTGAGTTATGCTTTGCAGCAATATTCTGAGGCAATATAGACAATTTTGTCACCTTTGACCATCAACAGTGTATTTATGCTCTGCTGTGGTTCCTTACTGCTTCAGCCATCTTCCCATTTGTGAAAATAAAGCTTTGAGCTTCAACTTGAAGCCTTCAGCTTCACCTTGTGAAAATCAAATTGTTGTAATTTGTTGTTCACCACCCTGCTTTCTGCCCTAAGAATGATGACAGTGATCTACATTGCTCCCAGCGGGAGGGAGTACAATTAATTAGGATGGCTTGCTTGGTGACCTATGGTTAAACATGCCCAGTATAACACCTTGTCAGAGAGCTCAAAAATTCTCAGCAGCACCCCCTGCACTCTGTAGTAAAACTGAAACATCACATAACTTTGAAAATACAATATGTAGCAAACAGGGACGAGATCAAGCGTAAAGAGGTGAGGAGAAGCTTGATGAGACAATGAAAGGCTCTGATTTCCATTAAGTTGTTTCTATATCTGTCCACTGTTCCCTACGGTGGCCCTGAAGTGCTAAACAAATTAACAAATCAGAAAACACATCAGCAAGTACCTTAAACGATGACTCCTCATCACTGACTGGACACTGTCTGTCTGTCTGGGAGAAACGGAAGTAGCTGTTTTGCACGTGCAAAGCAGTAGAGGAAGAGCAAACAAATTGTAAAGTACCTACCCTTTCCAGTTTGAATCACTTTAATGTGTTTTGTTTTCTGACTTGCTGTTTTCTGATTTGCAGTTTCTGATTTGAACTCCCCACTGATGTCAGGACAGCAGAGTCGCTGCCCATCTTTCGCCGCAGGCTGAAACCCACCTCTTCAAGAAACACTACCCTGACCCTTCCTCTTAGCACCTGCTTATTTGTTTCACTTACTTGTCTTAGCACTAGCTTATATGCTTATATGCTTCACTTATTTGTCTTAGCTCTTGTTTATTTGCTTCACTAATTTGTCTCATTTGTTGAAATAAAAAGTAGGTAGCTAACTTATTGAACTTTTACCTTAGCATTGGTTATGCTCTTAGATGCTTGTTTAGGAAGGAAATGCACTTACAATTTCTGGTGACTAGTAGTTTTTTACCTACCTATGTTGAATGCACTGATTGTAAGTTGCTTTGGATAAAAGCGTCTGCTAAATGCCTGTAATGTAATGTAATGTTTTTGTTTTCTGACTTGCTGATGTTTTTTCTAATTTGTTTTGCACTTAAGGGCCACCGTAGTTCCCTCAGGTGGTGAACCTGGGGGAACAAGACCAGAGTCCATCTCAGCAGAGAAGACAAGCACCTGAAGTTGTCTGAAGTGTTCCCAAAACAGCAGTAGTGTGCATTTGTTTATGATAGCTGGACTAGGGCTAGACTGGTATATTGGGCTACCGATATATTGGGCCAATATTAGCCTTTTATTAAATATCAGATACCAACTAGTCATGTGGTCCACTGCCAATATGATGGAGGTTCCTCCCTGACCACAGCTACACAAGTCTATAAAACCTGCAATGAAATTGTATTTTCTTTGAACATTTTATTATTCACTTAAATAATCTTTTTTTTTTAGGGGGGGGGATTCTTCATTAAAGGCATTAATCTTTCCTAGAGTTTCCCTGCCATTCAATAGGTGGGCTCAGTCATCCCGCCTTTTAGACAGACTAATCTTGAAAGAATTTCATTAATATGGGTTTCAATGAAGAGTTTTAGTGTCACACGATGGTCTTAATCCTGTTTCAGACGATTAAATTATTGTAAATAATTGTATTTTTTGGCATGAAGATATCGACTACTAGTACAAAATGTTGGCTATCGTCAGCTTCAAAACCAAACTATTAGTATCGGTATTGGACTTCTTTATCTGTCTAACCCTAAACTGGACCGTGTATCCAAAAACAAACATCAATAAAGGGCGCTCTGGTTGAATTCTCCCTGTCATCCCTTTTCCTGCCTATTCATCCCTGCATAACTGTCAGACAATACTTTTGCAATATTAATATGGTTGTGACAAAACTATTATGCAATGTTATGATGTTAAATTGCAATCCCATTTGCGGGTCTGGTAGCAGTACCATGACGGAATGGAGTAGAGATGTTATGGCTAGACTTACCAAGACATTTTAATAACCACATGATGTCCAGATGTTAACCTACCTCATCTACACCGCTCTGTTATGCAGGTTCAAAATAGAGCTCAAGGTAGATGAGATCCAACCTTGCATCAGACATCAAGTCCAGATTAAAAAAAGAAAGGCTATAAAAGCATGCTATGATATTTCAGATGTCTAAAAAGACACGATGAGACGTAAAGTGACAGACGCAGACAAAATACTTTTCAAACAACCAAACATACTGTTGTAGATTGTAGCACGTATCAGCATGATGCAGAATTACTCGGACTTGTTCTCATGGTGTTGCATGAAGATAGCAGAAACATTATGCAGAAAAATGAAAAATAACTTAAGCTTAAAGTTTAAATGCCGGCAGCTGCAGGGCCTAACTTACATGAAATGCAGAGCTTAGGTTCTTAAAAAAGACTACAAAGACTTTGATAATTCATGTCTTTAAAAGTGTCCGACAGTTTTTCTATGGACTCACTGTGCTTCTAGATTCCACTTCAAAGAATTTATTACATTTTGGCATTACTAATGCTGATTTTTTTATGACTTCTGAAAAGGTTACACTATTTAAATTAATTTCAGTTTGCCATTTACTGATGTGGCCCGGGTGAATTACCATCAGGTATAGTTGGACAGTTTCTCCCTTAAATTAGCTCTCTCTCTTTCTCTCTCTCTCTCTCTCTCTCTCTCTCCCCCCCTCTCCCATCTGTCTCTGTGCTGTGTCACATTGGCTAGTCTCAGAAAATTACGCTAAAGGTCAAATGCATCACAAAGGTTCACAAAGCAAATACCGTGAACAGAAACAATGCTGATGTGAGCTATTTTTTGTACACCACATTTACACCCTCAATGCAAAGTCGTCATAAAATGCCTTCATCAATAACTAGAGTTCTTTAGCAGTAAGGATAACTCCACAAAGGTAAGAATACTGTGCCTTGACTAGGTGTTACCTTTACACAAAGTTATTAAACTTTTCAAGTCTAAACATTTTATAAGAATGATTTTATCATTTAGCCCTGATTTGGTTTTGAAAAAATATAAAATCCCATGTCATAGTTTTTCTCACAGCATAGCATCCAGATATTGAAAAATCTTCAGCATATTTGGTGCAGAAATTATTTAAAGAAATCTTGTGGTATGCTTCCTAATTCAGAAAATTGGTGTGAGGCCAATTACTATTGTAACAATGTTAAGTATTGTAACTTATAATAAACATATGAATATGTGAGGGATACCAGTATCTTGTCTGCCTCAGATAATCACTCAAATTGGAAGCAAGAGAAAGAAGAATCAGCTTAGACACATCTCTAATTCAAATAACGGCTAAGGATCACCAGTGTAGGGTAGCTGCATATTTTCTGTATCAAAACAATGTAAAGTGCGTAAAAAAAAGAAGAAAAAGGAAGTCCATGAAATATTTCATGACTTGCAGCAGCTGAAGCGAGGGCCTGGGGATACAGCTCAGATCTACTTTGTTGTGACGCAAACCTATGCAGCCATACGCACAGCCAAGGAATGTACAAACCCCATCCACGTCTCCATGGCAATGTCTCCTCGCTCCAACTTTCCCTTTGATCGTCTGAATACCCAACAGGCCTTTCAAAGTTAATTAGTAACCATAGTTCGCATTACACAGGGAGAGAATGGCGAAGGCAAAGAAATGAAAAGCCACACAGCACACGTTTTCGCGTTTGACTAAATGATCATTGCCGCTCGGTGGCTGGCAGAAAACCAGTAGCATTAATCCGAGCACATATGTGTTCATTTGCTCCTATCCACCTCATCAAACTCATTTTGCTACCAGAGAGAGAAGGGGTAGGAGGTGGGGGCTATTGGGATCTTTGATTCACCCCAGTAACTCTTGTGTGTCTCTCCTCTCTCATCTTTCAATTGCTCTTACAGTATCTCTTCATCTCTTTCTGTCTTGTTTTCACTGCATCTTTTGCTCTGTCCCTCTCTCTGTTGCATTCTCTTTCCATTTTTTCCTCTCCTCCCCTCCTTCCTTCTCTTCAACCCCCAGCACTTTTTCTATCTCTCTCCCATACACACACCTTTTCTCTCTCACACTCTGTTACACACAGAGAAACACACTGCAAGGACTGACACTCAATGTGCACTTTCTAAGGTTCACCTAGCTAGTACTAGGTGAGATCCACTTTTGCCTCCAGAACAGGCTGAATTCTTCAAGGCATAAATTCAACAAGGTGCTGAAAACATTCCACAGGAATCTCGATCCATACTGACTCAATATTTTAGATTTTTCCACGGCACATTCAAGCACACACTGGAACATCCCCTTCCTCCTTACCTAAACCGTCTCTATTGGGTTGAGTAAACACCAGTAACTGTCATGTTGCTGGATGGCTCCAGCGACATGACGCATTGTGACATGACGCATTACCCATTTGTAAAAGGGACTGTGGCTATGAAGGGATACACCTGGTGAGCAATGTTTCGGTACACTGTGATGTTCAAACAAAGGGGCCATCTACTCCCTACGCAATTACACCACCGCCATTAGCCTGTACTGCCTGTACATCAGGCAGGATGGATCAAAATGCCAAAGTCTGACCCTGCCATCAGCATGTTGCAACAGAAACTGTGATTCTTTTCCGCTCTTCAATTATCCAGTTTTGGTGATCACATGCCCACTGTAGCCTCAGTTTCTTATTGCTAACAGGAGTGGTCTTCTGCTGCTGTAGCCCATCTGCTTCAAGGTTCAATGAGCTTTGTGTTCTGCGATGGTCCTTCTGCACATCACTGTTGTACAAAGATGTGATTTCCATAATTGCGGTCCGCCTGTTAGCTTGAACGAGCCTTTCTCTGCCAACGATCATACCACATCCAGAGTTGCTTAGATCATATCTTGCCCATCCCTAACATTTAGTGAAAAAGTAACAGAACCTCATGATCCTGCATTTATACATAGAGTACGCATATACGGGATTCTAGGGGAGCCAGTTGATGGCGTGAATGAGGTGTACCTAATAAAGTAGATACTGAAGGTGCATTTCAATGATTTGCTTCCAGTAAACATAAATAAATCTTGTTCTTTGATAAGTAGAGAGAGATGCTCTGCTTCATTCTTTTCTATCAGTAAAATTGTCCATATGGGACTCGCTGATGTCTTAGCAGACTAAGGCGCATACTTATGATTGCGACATCATAATTTCCATGAAAAATGAAATGAAAAATAAATGTCTTAAAAATACCATATGCATGTAACAATGGCAGTATTGTGTGAGAGAGTGGGATCTGTAGGCCTGGGCAAAAGAGATATGCATGCAAGCACGATGTCTAGAAAGCGTGTGAGGATAGATAGAAATGGAATGAGGTCACATATAGTGTGACTACAGAGGAGAAATGACTTGCGTTTGTGTGTGTGCCCATGTATGTATCTCTGCATGCGTGTAAAGCTCCTCCCACACAAGCGTGACGAAATATGTTTCATATGCAAACAGTGGGAATGAAATGGAGTCAACATGGTCCTGCACTGCATCCATATTCAGATGATTAGTGAGAATTGTTCCTGTACCTGTGTGTTTTATAACTACAGTAAATACACTGCAGCAACACAGCATCACTCTTGTACTAAAGCGCTACTACTGCTGCTCCACATAATTGACTATTTGTGTTCTCTTGAGCTACCAAAAGGTGGAAGGAATAGCAGAATGCGGTTGTTTGAGAGACAAGCGTTTAACTTCAACTTCAACTTTGTTTATACAGCGCTTTAAAACACAAAACAACTTTTTACCAAAGTGCTTCACAGAAGCATGGAAAAAGAGGCACACAAGGTCCACAGCATTGGAACACACACACACACATAAAATAAAATAAAAGTAAAAGAAGTTTTCAGTCTACTTTTAGAAGTTTCAGTAGATTCAGCTGATCTAATGCTTTGGGGAAGGCTATTCCCCAGTCTTGGAGCTGACACGACAAAAGCTCTATCACCCATTTGTTTCAGGCGAGACTGTGGAACAGCCAGCGCCCCTGATCAGCAGACGCAGGTGATCAGTTTAGGACAGCTGTGACTGCCTCAGCGATACAATGATATTACATGTAAAATTCATGTAAATGAATAAAATGAGATTTGAATCCACTTTTTGACAAGTTTTCTTTACTAATCTTGTTTCAAACATTTTCATTTCAGCTGTGTCAAGCCAACCTGCACTTGTAAAGAGGATGTCATTTCTTTACCTTTCTCCCCTACCAATGGAACCAAAGTAGACAGAACAGAAAAAGTATAAAACAGCGTACACAGAGTACACAGTGAAGACAGAGAATTGATAGAGGACGTATAAAAGAATTACATCAAAGACAAAATCATCCCAAAACCAAGCTAACGCTTTTATGGATTCAAAAAGGTGCTGAATTGTATTTGTTTTGTGAGGAATAAGAAAATACCATTGTTATGATTGTGTTGTGTACTCAAAAATGATAAATAATGAAGGAGGGTGGAATGGTCAAAGTAGGCTCAAATGGATATTGTGGCAGAGAAACAACCTGCGTTCAAATCCAATTCAACTTCATTCAAAAGTTTTACCCTCCATCAAAGAGGTTGATAGAAAATGGCCACAGGAGGTGTACAAGATGAGTAACAAACAAAAATGAAAAAAGGCCACATCGAAGCGCTGTACTGGGTTTGTTATTTTCTTTATTTGTCTTTGCTGCGCAGTTTCATAAATAAATAACGAAAGGAAATGGAAGAGGCAATTTGGCTGAGGGTGAGTGAAACACAGAAGGAGACGCGCTATCAATACCGCTCCCAAATAATCTCATTATAAGAAGAGGAGCAGCCGAGCTAGCCAAGCAGCTAATAGCATGACATCAGGAGCTTGTTAGCACTACAAATCACAGCTCCAGTAGGGACTTAAATGGCAAACACTCATTTCAATACTGAATATTACCGTGCTGTATTTCAGAGTTGTATCGTACTTTTCGTTCTATAATAATCTCTTTCTTGCTTTAAATGATTTCCAGTCATTGTTCCTGTGCTGGACGTCTGGCTGAAGGCAACTTTCCAGCCTTTGTGAGACAAGTAAATTGAATACTATCCTGTTCTTCCTCGATGCTGTTCTATTAATTCTGTCTACTTGAGGTACACTGAAAACATTTTTACAAACATGATAAAAGATGCTGGTGTTGATAAAAACAAAGGCCACAGAAAGGAACAAACGTAATAAAGAGAAACTCAGTTTTCAAAAAACAATAACCTAGACCTCTACAAAACCAAATCTGAAACACAATCTGGTCTAACACAAGAACAGGAAGTAAATGTTCTCTACCCAGTTAACAACTGGCTCCCTTTGCTCACAGCACTAAATATTATCCTCAATACTGCCAACCCATTTGCCTAAAAAAATTACGTTTCCTGACCTGTGAGTGCCTTGTGCCATGACATTATTAAATGCTGGTTTAGTTAAACTGTGAGAGAAGCAGACTGTTCTCTCCTCAACTATCAACTGGCTCCCTGCACTGACAGCAGCAATTATAACCCTGGAAATCTGCCATGTGGCTGCACCTTTAAGCAGACGTTGATTTGAGACTTCCAGTCTCTTTTTAGGGTCCCTCTAGAGACCCTGACCACAGTCTCCAACTTTTCTCCAATTCCTTGCCTGTGGCAATGGGACCCCATTTTTAACGGTATCTCAATAACAGAAACTCCTCTGTGTCTGTCTTCTCTCTATGACCCTTTTATACCCCCCCAGCCCCACCCATCTCTAACACACACACACAGACTCACATACACGCAAAACAGGACTCCCATTGGACCCCCAGTATAATGTTATCCGATCACCAGTGCCTCCAAAGGCACCCTAAGCATAATGTTATCCTAACAGCAGAGCAGCCTCCTGTCACCGCCCCCACCACTGATGTGTATTAATTGTCCTCACACTGCTACTGACTGCAGGTTATGGCACCAGCACCACAGTGCCAAGAGGGCTCTTTATCTCGGTACAGGCTGTTTCCACTGACCCGCTTCCGACTGGTTTCTAACTGATTTCAGCCAGGTTATTATTGGAAAAGACTTGGAAAAGTTGAATGCAGCTGTATAGTATGGTGTCTTCGTTGAGTTGTCAGATAATTACTATACTATCTGTATATTCACAGATGTGACAAATTAGAAAATGTGACTGGCTGGTAATATTGTTACCAGCTTGCCAGCCACATTTACACCATTAGCCATGAAAGCATAGATCCCTACATATGTTGTATCCAGGGGCTTGGTATAACACAATATAATCTTTGACATTAAAAACAGGTTTTCTAGTATAACCAGATTCAAGCAATTGAATCATCCTAGTTTCAGTATCCTAGTTTAGACTGGAAGTCCTTGGCTGGAGAAGGACATGAAATGAAAATGTTACCAGATCTGACATTGGCTTTAGCTCCCCTGTAACCCCCTGGCTATTTCTGGTGCTAAATGGGTTAATGACACAAATACAGTAATTCCCTCAACTCTCAGTGAAATGATATTTGAGGCAGCAGTAAAAACATGGCCACCCTGGAGTATCCTATTGCCAGATGTCACTGCCAGCAGTGCTATCACCCTGATACACACCTCTCTCACCCTGCTACACACCTCTCTCTACCTGCAACATGTATTCACTATAATCATCTTCACCTTTTATAGATATGAGTAATAACAAAGCACATACAGTTTTACTGCATATCTTACATATGCAAGTGCAATACTTTCTTCCAAAAAGCAGTCCTGACGGTATACTGGCTTACTAGGATCACAGATTCATGGCTCAACACTGAAATATGTTTTTTTATTTTTTCATATTTGGTGCTCCTAATGCCTGACAGCTGATTTTAATACGCAATGATACACCATAGAATATCGTCAGATTGGCCTATATAATTTGTTTCATCTTTCCAAATGAGTAACATCAGTGCAATAAAACACATAAAAGCCACTCAATGTGACTAATTGTTCATTGTAAAGTAGCCATTGAGTAAACCAGCTCTATCCAAACCATGAGCCAGCGTCCTAATGCTTGATTATAGTAACAATGCTTGATAGGGTGTTGTTTACTAAGATCATGGGCATGACGGTGGCACTGGTAGGTACAAGTTGTTTGCCCCAGACTGTTGGGATCACCGATTTACACAAAATAGCATCCTTGAGGGTGTTGACTTTTGACTTTTATACAATGCTTGAAAATGCCTGAGGAGTGAGTATTGTTCAAGGTAGGGTACGTAAATAACAATAAAATGACAGAAGGAAGCTATAACATATCTTATGTTATGTTATTGTATGATATCTTACAAAAAGTTACGCACCCTTGGCCAGAAGCACAACCTTTCACTGCATTAAAATAATTTAGCTTATCTAAGGTTAGGGTTAAGGTTAGTATTAGATTTAGGCAACTAACACTTTGGTTAAGGTTAGGGTAAGGTCCACCATGGTTAAAAAAAGCACCCATGCTTATGTACGCATGGTACTGTTAAACATTTTGAATAGAAGAGGCCAATGTTATGTTGTGAATATCATCTTTATATTTTCAAACCTCTGTCCAAATTGAAAACAAATGAGGATTTTTCTTTGTGTTCCTTTGACTAAGCCATCCTGACCTCCACAGAGTATCTTTGATACTCTTGCAAAAGTTACAGGATAGGCAGCTCAGTTGGATTTCCCCTTGTTTGAGTCATTAGAGTAGTTTCAAGGCTTAAAGTTGCCAGTCTGCTGGCATGTCTTGTCCCCATGCCTTCTGCATTGAGGGTCCAGAGGGAGTCAATCATCCTGAAATGGCACAGAAGGCGTGTTCGTTATGTAATTAAAGGATTAGTTCTAGGGGGCAGAGATGAGCCCTGCTGTCTCTATGGTGAAGAATTATAATGTGCAAAGGGAGGAAAGCCAAGGCCAAAAAAGGGGGAAAAAGAGCTACAGGGAAATGGATATTCAATAAATAATGCATTGCAAATTAATTTGGGATATTACATAAATGTTTGTAATAATTTTACTACATTTAAATGCCATTTAGATAACATTTAGAATCAAAACAGAATCATATAAATCACAGAGAGGGGAGGAAATAGGAGAAGATAGGAGTGGGGAGAAAGAGAGGCAGAAAAGAGAGGAAATGAGGACAGGGAGGGATGTAATTGAAACGGCAGGGAAACAAAAGAAAACAAAAGCAAAGAAAAATAAGGAACACAAGACAATATGTTTGTGGCTTCAGTCAATACTCTCAATTGACCAGGTTCATTAGTGTTCAAAGTCTGTTCAGACCATCATATTGGACCACTAATTGCTGTGCACTATCGATTGTAGCCAGCAGAGACTTATGAGTTTCTATTTACAATTGCAAATGCAGTTATACATTAGCAACTAACTCTACAAGGAGTTGAACAAGGTTTATGCAAAAAGTCGATATACAATGATAGTGTTCATTAGATAGTGATATCAGCACTGCCTTTGCCTGAAGTGTGTGTCTAAAAGAATCCCTCTTTTTCTCTCTCTCTGTCTACCGCTTCTTGTACAAGCCTCCCATTGAGAAGCGTACTGCTGAGTCACAGCAACGAACACATGGCACACCTTGATCCAACCATAGCGGAGGGCCGTCTGTTCTGTGGGCAAGTAGAGCCAGTGGAGCACTTGTTTCTGGGATGCTCTAGGCTGGAGGGCATGCTGGGCATAGTGCAGGGCTGGTGCATAGGGCTGAGTACCAGTTCTCTAGGGAATTGTACATAGGGGAACCTCGGTACACGGTGCCAGAGAGGCAGAAGGTGTGCCTGCTGAATTTCATTTCTGGGCAGGCGAAGCTGACTACCTGGAAAAGCAGAAAAAAATAACAATCTGGGGACAGAGTCGGCGGAGGCAGGGAATATCATGCTGGGGCTGGTAATGGTGAGGCTGTGGGTGAATTTTGTGAAAAATGTACCTCAGTGTGTTGCAGTGTGGGAGGTCTGTGCTGTTGATGAGGAGGGGAAGCTGGGACTAAAAGTTTAAGTGTGTGGTCTTAATCCTTTTGTTTTAATCTTTGATGATTGGGTGATGAACAGTTGTTTCTTGACCTGGGTATAGCTTGTCTTGCTGCTGGATGCACACACACACACACACACACACACACACACACTTAGTTACCAGTGCATTTTCTACTGCTTTCGTCTTTCTTGGAAGAGCTCATCAGTTTGCAGTTAAAGTTCTCCTCCCAGTACTCAGCAAACCACACGTTGCGCCTGTTGTTCTCCAGCGTCCGCGACGTGAAGTATGCATCAAACCCTGAAAGACAATGAAAAACAGGTCAACATAATAAAAGGAAGCTTATTCATTTGCCTTTACCAATCACACAGCCAATCACACAAGCATCAGACCCTGCAGAGAATATGATAAAATATTGAAGCTTGAACAGTAATAAACAGGGATGCATTTTCCTAATGTATGTTTGATTTAAGAGCTCTCAGATGAATACTTCAGAGACTTTATAGAACACAATTATAGTGTATAATATATGTTAGAAGTGCTGTCTGAGGCCAGGTTACATGCATGCTACCACCACTTACACTGAGACAAGCATCAAATGTGAAAAAAAAAAACAAATAACAAGAAGGTGAAAGGCATAAAGTAAACAACACACAGCAACATTCATAGAGGACGGTGATGCATTAGATTGTTTTTTTGGCAATGTATTGAAGATGGGCTAGACTCTCAGCACCAGGCAATAAGGTAAAAGACAGGGTCAAAACCATTCAAATGTCTCCTGCCAACAAGATGTTCCGCTACGATTACAGAAACACTGTTGTGACAACTCTTTGGGTGCTATTGTCAGTCAAAGTTGCCTTGTGTATCCCCATCCAAACATATGCCCAGACAGACAGCAAACCCTTGAATACAATAATAACATGCTTCGGAAGAACAGGGGAAATCAAGAGGAATGAATAGACACGGAGCCCTGAAACAACACAAATAGCTATAAACATACAACATCTGCACAGTCACGATAGGCTTAGAAATGCAGAATGTATGTAGGTTATAATAAGTAAAGGTGGAAAAACAATCAGGACCAGCAGCAGAGCTGACCACCCCCTAATGAAGAGATTATCATTAACTTCAAAGATGAACACTCTTTAAAACAAGAAACAGATCAATAACAGAAAGAACATGAAAAAAATTAAAATTAAATTGAGTAAATACATATCATAAATGTAGACATACATCTAAGTGAGATTGAACAGATTGCCTATAACAGAATTGGCATAGGACAGTGTTACCTGAACTATGGGTCATGACCCTTGTTCTTTTGGGCCTTTACATGTCAGCAGCAGTGATGGCCAGTAACATGTTAGAGTAATATTATTACTTTCCTCAGTAACGAGTAGTGTAACAAATTACTATTTCAATGTCACTGTAACTGTAATAATATTACAGTTACCAATCACAGAAATAAATTTCCAAGGTAGAAGCCCAATTCAGATTAAAAAAACAAAACAAATGAGTGATATAACCACAGATGCAACACCATAGCAGACATCAGGCTACACCGTCATAGATCTATAGACTCATTCCTCAGATGGCATCATTCGCCAGTTACCTACCCTAGCCAACAGCAGTATGCGGCACGTCATTGGAGTTATCAAGTGGGCACCGTCATTCACCGATGTTGAGTTGAGTTGCGCCCACAACAACTCAAGAAGGCTTAACTGTGTATTCCAGCGTCCTGGAAACACCCCCCTCTATGCCACCACCTCACACCTCTCTTTTACCCTTGCCTATCTGCCTATCTTTTTATCTAATGCCTGCCATCAACCTAGCATTACCTTAGCCTAACTTCTACCGGCCGTACCCGAGCCCTCCAACCTCACTGTTCTGCCTCCGCTGCTATCTCTGCATACCTCGCTTTCTTCCGCTCGTCAACTTGGTCTTCCCGTGAACTCGATAAAATAAACTAGCTTCTGGACCTCAGACCACAGTAGCATATCCGGCTGTAGGCTAGTGCAAACTATTTCTGCTGGCACAGTTAACTGCTCAAACAAGTCTACCACTGCACATCACTGCACATCCTTTTTCTCCCTCACATACAAATCCAATCTGTTTAACTTCCTTACTAACAGTTAAAGAATTTACTTCTAGCTGTTTTTTCCTCAACTGCAGCTGCCAAACATTTCAACACCTGATTGTGACGCCAAGCGTATCACCCTTGGGAAAGACTAACTTTACACCCTGACAGTATATGCCTCAGTGTACATACGCTGGAACACAACAGGCAGGCAGCATCCTCACCCATCCACTGACTAAGATTTTGGGGAGATGGCAGCACACCATAAGTTCCCCTATAATGAATCTAATTCTGCTTGCCTCCATGCTCCACAACTCTCTTCACTTCAAACTTCTCTTCTCTACCCAAT
>OOFE01047127.1:0-14685 GCA_900323365.1 Monocentris japonica
TGATGAGAAAAGTGTCTAGTAGCCTAATGCAGGCAGCAGCTTCATTGTTAAAATGGAAGTGGACGATTTAATTAAATCATTCTTTCGGATCATACTTTATAGGATGTAAACCCTATCCCAAAAAAGCCGACTATATCATGTTTTTATTAACAGGTCTTTACGCCGTCGTATTAAAGACCTGCTTTAAGACAACAATTTAAAAATTGTATAACCAGAACTACCCAACTGGACATGTCACACTACCCAGCTGGATAGCGCAGCACTAACCAACTGGACAGCTCGCGCTACCCAGCTGGGTGGCGCAGGGTAACTGGATTGGTGGTGTCTTGTTAAATGGATGTATCTTTCATAACTGGGTATGTGGTGTCTATTAACTGGGTATGTGGTGTCTAGTAACTGGGTATGTGGTGTCTACTAACTGGGTATGTGGTGTCTAGTAACTGGATATGTGGTGTCTACTAACTGGGTATGTGGTGTCTGCTAACTGGATATGTGGTGTCTACTAACTGGGTATGTGGTGTCTACTAACTGGGTATGTGGTGTCTAGTAACTGGGTATGTGGTGTCTACTAACTGGGTATGTGGTGTCTAGTAACTGGATATGTGGTGTCTGCTAACTGGATATGTGGTGTATACTAACTGGGTATGTGGTGTCTAGTAACTGGACGTATCTCTCATAACTGGGTATGCGGTGTCTACTTTGCGCAGGCTTTTGAATTTTTCGGCCTCCCATAGCTGGAGAGTAGCTGGAGATGGAGAATAATTTTGAAACAAAAATTGAACTTCATCTATGGACTAAAAATATATGCAATAGAGGATAATATATGTTTGGATATTGGCTCTATTTATTAGTTGCTATAATTGCTATATTCTAAGCAATTAGGGGCTGGAATGTTGGAGCCATTTTTTGTGTTGATTGCAAATTATATTTTCACAATTTGCTAATTTATTGAGGTGATGTAAATCTTTTCTTTGACTTATGAATTGATGTCAAATTAATATTCTGAGCAATTATTTTTGGATTTATTGTGATAAATCAAATGATCAGCTGTGATAGAAGGAAGGGGTGGAACTGAGTCTCGGTTTTCTAGGAAACCTGTAGGAAACGTGTGTAGAACGGGGCATCGGTACAGTCTTTGACCTCACGTTAGACTTGGAAATGTTTTGCAATTTTTGTTTAAAGTGAGAATAAGTCAGTCAAATGAAGGCAACAGAATCAGCGGCTGCAGTGTTGTGGTTTGGACTGTTTAACATGTGAGTCAAGAAGCGGAGCCCTGTTAAGGTGGCACAGTTTAAAAGAAGTTCAAAGAACAGGCCACGACAGCAGCAAAGCAGCCCCACAGCATTATAGGACCTCCAACGTATTTGACTATATATAGGTAGGGTTTTATTTACTTTTAAAAGCTTCATTTCGTCATCTGTAAACAAAACGTTGATCTGCTTTGCCAAAGATCTTTAATTTGGTTTCAGCGGTCCACAGAACATTTTCCCAGAAGGATTTAGGTTTGTCCAGGTGGGTCTTGGAAAGATCAATCAGGCCTTCTTGTGTTTCTATTTCAGCAGTGGGGACTTCCGTGGCCTCTGACTGTAAAGTCCTTCTTGGTTGGTGGTCCGGCGTACGAGCTGAAACCATTACCCCAGACCCGTGTGTGTGTATGTGTGTGTGTCAGAGTTTCCCCTACCATTGATTAGATGGGGCGCATCACCCTTAAGGAGCTGCTAACCCACCTAAAATAAGTTCATTAGTTTGTGTTTCAATGCATGTTTTAGGTTACGTTCACACTGCAGCTGAAAGTGTCCAAATTGTGAATTTTCCCTCCCATGTGACTAATGATCATTGGCCATATCTACAAGTTAAATAACTTTTCCATGGGTCTGATGTTTTCGAATCAATAGTGTTCAGGCATGAAAATGTTCAGATGCCCCAAGCATGTAATCAGAATAAAGCTTCGCCATGCACTCTAGAAACGTGCACAGAAGGTTTCGATATAAGAGCATACCTCTCTTAACATATTTGCCTTTCTGCTCTTCTTGCATATCTAGCAGCAGTGTGTAGCATGGTCTATAGCAGCAGAATATACTTCTTCTGCAATCATTAAGCAGGAGAAGGTGAGTGCAGGAGCAAGAGCAGCTTTACCGCAATGGCAATTTATCGAGATCTATAAACTTTACGCCCCTGCCTCCCCCTAAGACTAGAAGTCAGTGGATGAAAGTTGCAGATGTCATAGAATCGGAAGAGAGTAGTCAGTTCAAGCATTTACATGGATATTAAGTGCTAATATTCTCCTGCTGAATGGATCATCAAAGGCTTATACCACCCCTTTCAATTTTCATTCAGATTGGGCCAGTTTGGTTACATGAGGCATTTTCATTCTGATTGAGGTATTATTCCAATTATTAAGAGAATATTCTGATCCATGTAAACGCAACAGCAAAAAGTTGCATGGAGGTGGATCTTTTAAATTCCGATCTGGACCACACATAATGAGCCACAATTCAGAATTGAGCATGAAGGCCTGCAGAGTGGACATAGCATAAATGTTTCTTCAGAGGCTTTTCCACCTTGACAAAAACAAGATTCTGGGGGAAATACTTGTGAATGCATAGGTGTGGGTTTATGTCTATGCCTATATGTGTCTGCAGTATAACCAGTGTATGACACACCACTAGGCTAAGGCAGTGTTCAGCACACAGCAGCTGTTTGGCAAACAAGCAAAATGCCACTGCAAAGCAAATAAATAATCCATGCCTTTAATTAGCACCCCCACAACCACCACCTCCTCCTCCTCTTGATCTGTTGCCTTTTTTGATGTCCAGGGCCGGAGACAGGATTTAGTTTTCAAAGAGAATACGAGAGCCGCCACCTTTGTAGTTCAAGGGTGATCATAACCCGAAGCCCTTAGCCTCTACTGTTCGAGGGTCTCCGGCGCGTTCAGACCCAACGTGGAAGAAGGAAAAAAAAAAATTGCTAGGCTGTCAAGTGTTGCGGACACGAGGCAGTAGGCGACTACAGCCTCTGGAAAATGCGTTGGGAATAACTTTAGTTGACAGCCTGGTGTAGGGGAAAAAAAAGGATTGCGACAACATGCCGGTTTGATGCTGCTGTGTGTTTGCTCACTGGACGTTTTTAGACTCATCGATACATGTGGAAATGAAATAAAATGAGGCTTTAATGGTCTCTGTGGGGAAACTGAATTTAAAACCTAGTATATAAACATACCTGATTAGACTGTAATAGTGTATGGGAAAGAAGATGGAATAGGAAATAAATGGTATGTAGGTAAATATAAGCTTATTATAAAAATTATATATACATATATAAGAATAAAATATAGCAGTATGAAATAGTGAAACTATTTCTACTATATGCACTGTATTCACATTTTCAAGTCAACAGCTTTACAAATCAACAATAACAAATTACTTAAATCAAAAGCTTAAAGGCAGTGTCCTTTTCTTATTTGATCAAGACCATTACACAAGGACCGTCAAAGCCTGAATTTGTTTGAGCAGCTATATAATATATAGCTATATAAAAAGCACCGTCGACTTCTCACAAACGGGCTTCATGACGGACTAACCACCACACTACCAAACAGCAAGGCGCGGGAATCTGAATCGACGCCCCGCAGGGCCTCCTCCGCACAGCATGTTCACATCGTGGAACATCAGGGAACTGCTCCTTTCTGCATTGATTTGTGACACTTTTCTCAAATCCATTCAAGAATTGCCCTATTAACTGAAATCTATTTATTTGAAGGCAACATGAAGGACAAATCCCAAGACATAGGACATTGTAAGGATATCTAACTAGCCTGTTTAAGAAAAATCCTCCTGTGTTCTTTGTGGGAAAAAAGTAGGACAAAATCAATTCTGCCGCTCTCATATCTCAGAGAGATCACTGTCTGTATCAGAAATGACAAGGCCTTTTATGAAAGACTACTGAGCCTTCCATGTGTCAAATTCCCCCCTCCTTTTCCACAAGGGATTCCATTCTTTCCAATTCAACCAAGGCTTCCTAACACAGTCGCCATCGTGCCCCATTTCTCCAGCTCTCTCCATGTGACCGAGCCTGGTGCTGATTTATTATTCCAGCTCGCCAATGTCAACCTGTGGTCGGCTTCTCCGCGGGGACCGTTTGATGATCGATGGGAGCCTGGAGGTCACACGAGGCTGGGGTGCCAAAGAGATGCTTGGTATTCAACAGACTTCCTGTTACCAGCTTGATACTTTGGGGAGCGCTTTTAACACAGGAGCGAGGTGTGTGAGGGAACATGAAACGGCCTGCCTCGCTGATCAATCAGATTTTCGAAGAGAGGCGCCGTTCTGAGCGTGTCATCAGAGTCCGCATCGCATTCGGGGTAAGTCTTTACAGATCAGTTGCGCTTTGTTGTCACCATCGCACGGGCCCACTGGGCACAGGAGCAAACGGAGGATATGTTGCCTTTGCTATCTAACAGAAAAATTGATTTGTCAAAAAATGCAACAAATGGAACCGATTGATATGAGGTACGCACCTCAGTACACCTTTAAGTTATACAGTCTGTGCAACACTTCCAGTCAGAGGTAACAACATAGGGAAGCACAGCAGCGTGTACCCCTGCAGTAAAATGAGCATCTAGGATTAGACTTTTACTACTAAAAACAGTTTGTAAAAAAATAAATGTAATAAAATTTTGACTTTTCAGTTGTTCTTTTAATTGTACAATATTTTTTTTGTAAATAAATTAAAGGCACTAATATATCACAGAGTTTTAGTGTCCTGTGGTGTAAGTGCTGTTTCAGAGGCTTTTCCACCCTGACAAAAAAAACAAAAAATTTTCTGATGAAATTTTATTTTATTGATTTGTACGGCATGAAAATGTGTGTAAATGTTTAAAGATATTGAATATCGGCACAAAATACCGGCTATCGGCAGTATCAAAATAAAAAATGATGGTGTCGGTTTTGTGTCGGTCAAACCCTATTAGCTTCAGTGCTTTCTCCTCCAGCAGATGCCACAGAAAGTGTAAAAAGCTAGATAAAGAAAAATGAAACGCCAACTAGTTGTCAGCTACTCTTCATTGCCACGTAAATCGACCTTGGTTGAGAAACTTTGTCTTGATTCTGGACTCGTCTACCCCTCATTTGGTGAAAGAGTCCGAATGTATTTTCCGTACCTAATTATTTATCTCCTCTCTTAAAACAAATGAGGCCGTGCTTGATTCTCTTAACCTCTCATGAGCAAATCGGGCCATGTTTGATTACAAAAACACACACACAAGCGATCCCTCTTACAAGTGCATTCGGATGCATGTTTTAATGAGGTATTCAAGATTGGGTTCACGGATTCCTTTGGCCAAATGTATGATTAAGATGGCTGATGGAAGAAAGATGAATAGCGACTGTGTGCTGGAGTGGAAAACCGGCGGATTAATATTCCATCATCTTCCCAGGATTGACATGGTTGACAAAGGTTTTGAGCAATGGGTCTTCATTAATCATCATAGTCCTTTGGATAATAGCACTGGTTGTTTACATCGCCTTGGGAGTGACTAACTATTCTTATTATTATTACCCACCTCAATTTACAATTCACTATGACATAAATTCAGTGTCCATCATAGTAAGTATCTTTTAAATTACTTCTTTTCTCCCCTGCCATAATTTAAAGCCTGCAGCTTCACACCTTTCAAAGCAACGTGGTGCTTAGCACTTTTTGGGTGCTCAAACCCCAAAAAAACCTGTTTTTTTTTTTTTTTCCAAGACACCGTGGTTGGAGGGAATTTATTCATTTTGAAGACTCCAGAATTAGCAACAGCTCAAGATTATGTGTTTTTGAACTTTTCAGCACTTTTGAAAAGTCCTTCCCCTTTTGTATTTTTCCACCTCGCCATCGTCCTCGCCATTTTCTGAAAATATACTTGATTTTTCTTTTTCATATTTGTGGTTGTTTGTTTTGTGATCGACAAGTGGAGGTCATAGTTAACCCACTTTTTAACTCTTTATTTACCACTATATCACTGTTTGTCACCACATGAACAAAAGAAGGAGGAGGGAAAGACTGAAAATCAGAATCAGAATCAGAATCAGAATGGGGGTTTATTGCCAAGTAAGTTTACACATACAAGGAATTTGCCTTGATCTGATGGTGCAACATTTAACAGAAGAAAAACAAGTCAAAAATATAAATCTAAAAAAAAACAAATTCACATAATAAATTATAAAAAGAAGACAAAACATATAACAGACAAGAGATGTGTGCAATAAGGTGCAAGTGGGAAATATGTGCAAAAAAAAGAGAAAAAGAGTCTGCCATGCTGTGCCATTGGAAGCCGTCTCTGTTGATAGCCTCGATATACTTAGAAACTACGGCGTAGCACCAGATGACAGGTCATTGCAAAAACACCAGGAGGGGGGTGGAGGCTAAGGAACCCCTGAGGTCGGGTTGACCCAACAAGTTCACCACCCCAAAGGCCCTGGTGTGAAATGAGCACCGAAATCGATGCAGTCGTGTCAGTAGCAGAGAGGACAGATGAACAAGCACGTTTACATACACGCACAATAAATTGCATGTATTCACATTTGCAATGAAAAGAGCTATATTTGTCAAGCACTTTCCTGTCCAAAGCCCTGCAAACAAAATAGATATATTAAAAATGTAATATCCTTACTGCCCCATGGCAAAAAATGTAATATCTCTTTGTTGATCAATACCAATGACTCAATTACTTGGCCAGATGCTGAGACTTCTGTCTTCTCAAAACTCACTTTCTTATTCTCCGTCCATTGGAGTTTCGAGACACTCCTCATCCCAATAAAGAGAAATACTAACACTATAAGCGTGAAAGTCTACTGAGGGGTTTATTGCTAGGATTATTAGCTTCAAGTCAAAGTGACAGCTGATATTGCCAGGTGAGTGAAATGGGAGTTATATGATCTTTCTCATTAGTCCCGCGATGCAGCGTTCTGAATTAGTTGCAGACAAAAAAGTGTTTGAGTGTTATGGTTGAAGCAAGAAGGCAGAGAGATCATTTACTTGAAGACCATTAACTTCCTCCAAATGAAAAGATGAAAAGCTATTATTTAAGGGCTATTTCTCAACGGGTAAAAACAAAATTGAACAAGTCTCTGGGCTTGGATCTCACAATGCAGACCAGTATTTAAAAAAAAGACAGCTATCCTTTTGTATATTTGGCTGCCTTACACAATCAATCACACAACCACATACAATAAATACTGTATCGAATTTCATGGAGGCCTGTCAAAATGCAACGTCAGATTTTTCCAACCGTAACAGCTTAAGCAAAAGTGCCAAAATGGAGTGCGATGACATTCATCGAACAATATCGCAGAGGCCGCGTGCTTTCTTTTCCGACTGATGTCGGCCTGAACTGAAACCGCTGTTAACAAACACTGCAAGTCTTTCCGTGAAGAAACACAATTTCTAAACACGGCGGAGTTTGCTCTGCTAATGCACAGAACTGGCGCTGTTTGCTTTCGCAGCTTCCAAAGGCTTTGCCGCTCCTTGGCCATTTGCATAGCTCAACAAGTTCTACTGGCACTGCAGCATGTGAGTAATACAGAGTCAACTAGGTAAAACGAGGATAAATTCAGCATATTGGATGGGGGTTGGGTAGACAGAGGGATGGAGGGATGGGAAGAGTGGGGAGAGTGAAGTACACATGAGAGCATGTGATGAATAGTGAAGAAGAACAGTCTGTGCTTTCTTTGCAAAAGAGGCCTTACACAACATCCCCGTTTGTCCCAGTACTTTGTTACCAGACTGTCACTGGTAATTTTGTCAAGTTGAAATTTTATCGATTTCTGCGGGGGGAAACTGGGTCGTTTCTGCTATGTGGCGTGGACGGTTTTCACTGTCAAAAGGGAAGAAGAGCCCGGACACCGGCCAGTTTGGGACATCAAGCTTAAAAAAAAAGAGACTAAGAAGCTGATATAATAAAAAAAAAGGTTATTTTAATTTGACATTGTGCATAAAAGAAAAGTGAAGACTTAAGCCCCATTTGCACAGTATTATGTGGGGACCTCAGAATCAGAATCAGAATCAGAATGGGGGTTTATTGCCAAGTAAGTTTACACATACAAGGAATTTGCCTTGGTCTGATGGTGCAACATTAAACAGAAGAAAAACAAGTCAAAAATATAAGAAGGAACAAGTCAAAAATATAAAATCTAAAAAAAAAAAAAATTCACATAATAAATTATAAAAAAAGACAAAACATATAACAAGACAAGAGATGTGTGCAATAAGGTGCAAGTGGGAAATATGTGCAAGTTGCCTATCGTAGTGTGTGTGTGTGTGTGTGTGTGTGTGTCTGCGTTTTGTGAAGCGCATTCCCATACGATCATGGAATTTGTTCTGAAATCACTGCGTCAGTAAAGGGATCCATAGAGAGAGGTTGATTTCCAATGAGTTCAAATTTGTACATTTGTATCCGTGGCACCAGGGATTTCAGCAAATTTCATTACATGTATAAACTGTACAAATTGCAGAGGTTTGGTGGTAACTCATGAAATTATATTAAGTCCCCACATAATACGAGGCCCATGCGAATTGGTCTTTACGGAGCGATCACACCTTCAGTTTGTTTTCTCTGCTCTGAACCAGAGTGGAAAGACTTTGTTCCATTTATCACACCAGCCAATTACCACTGAACCACAGCTTGTAAACAAAAGTTACATGACTCACAAGTAGCTTGTTTATTGGACAGACACTTAACCTGCCATCCAACCAGGTTAGAGATTTTAGTGGTGGTGGGGGTGAGGAGTCGAAACAAATCTGATTCCAGGCCCGGTATCTTCAGCTAGGCATGATGGACTTTCTCTGCGTTCTTTGTTGTAATTTTCCTTTTCTGATCTTTGTGCCAGTTAAGTGCACATGAAGAAATACACTACATGGCCAAAAGTATGCGGACACCCCTTCTAATGTTTATAATGGAATAATGGTGTGGGGCTGTTCTTCGTGGTTCAGGCCCCTTAGTTCCACTAAAGGGAAATCTTAATGCTATAGCATACAATGACATTCTAGATGATTCTGTGCTTCCAACTTTGTGGCATCAGTTTGGGGAAGGCCCTTTCCTGTTTCAGCATGACGATGCCCCCGTGCACAAAGCGAGGTCCATACAGAAATGGTTTGTGGAGATCTTTGAGGATGAAGTTGACTAGCCTGCACAGAGCCCTGACCTCCACCCCATCCAACACCTTTGGGATAGGTGTTTACAGCTGTAGAGCACTGTCTCAGCCCCCTATGTTTGAATTGGTAATTCTCTGGGAGTGGAGCAATGCTCTTGCCTTGGAGACCTCATTTAATGTGACTGCACCTATTGATCCACGTTATAAGCTGAAAAACGTGTAAACCGTACCCTAGAACCAAGCAGTTTATATAGGGATTGATTAAATTTCGGGCAAAACGGAGCTTGTATCATAAAAAGAGATCGATGCCTCTGATTCTTTTTAGATAAGGACCGCGGATTTCAGGCCCCTACGATAAGTTCTGTTGAACAGATGCAGGCCCTGGCGAAATTGAATCTTTTGCAACACAATGGAAACTTGAAAAACAGTATTGATGCCAGTGCGAAGGAGTCTTTTCTTTTCATGATCTGCTGTAACAAACAAATCCAGCGGTTTCTAGGTCATGCGGCTCAGGCTGAGGCTGTCTGAGGCTGTTCTTCTTCATCAGCCGCCTGTTATATCTTACACTGGCAGCCAAGATTGATACATGATGCCTGGAAGAATAGGGAGTAAAGGGAATTCAGATGTCACAGAGACCCCAAATATAACCTGAAGAAAGCTCTCTCTCTCTCTCTCTTGCTCTCGTGTTCTCTGATTCTCTCTCTCTTACAGGCACACTCATAGTCTCTCTCCCACCCTGCCTATTCTCAGTTGCACAACCTCTCGTTCTCGCTCTCTTCCTCTCTTTCACTTGCTCTTTCCAGGTTTAAAACTCCCGTCGCAGACACAAGAAAAAAAAGCCTTTTTTTTTAAGCATTTGACAAGATCCGCCTCTCCCGATGACATGCAATAGAAATTGTGAATACCTCACCTACACAGCTGCCAATGTAATACGCTTCCTTGGATGTTTCTGTCATATAGGAGCTAAACTCTAAGCCTTTTTTGTAAAATGAAAGCTGGTTTTCTTCCATCTCCCAACATTCAGGCTGCAGATACTGAAGAACAACAGGAGACCAGGGAGAGAGACCAGCAGAAATGGATGCTGCTGTTTATTATTGCTCCCATATCAGGTCTTTTCTTTTTCTTTTTTTTTTTATACAATTCAAGCAATAACTTTACTTCTTAGCACCAAATTTCCCATTAAAATAGCAATTTACGTGGTCTGTTGAACTGTCTGTTGAAAAATATTAATAACATCAGATTCCGGGTTTAATGAGCAGTGCAATGCATCCTTTTTGGCTGCTGCAGTGACCCACGCCAGTCACCAAAATAAAAGCCCAATCCCACACAGCTAATTAGCTGAATGTACATGTTCAAATTCCATGTGTCAGCAAACAGGTGTATAATTAGTGTAGTAGCTTGAGCACTAATGAATATGTTAAAGCTCTACTCAAAATACCCATTGACACTTGTGCTCAGTGCCTCTTGCTGTATGGAGAACCATTAATTACACTGCCACCAACAGTGTGGCTAGTCTGACATAAAAAAAACACTAGTGGTGCTTTGACTGCACTCACATGGGATTAACAACATTTATATTCATTCGCAATCCACTCTGAGCTGGACTGTAGTGTGTTGATGAGGTTTTCATTGGTTCAGTTAAGGACACTTGCACATGGTCATATTTTCTGTTCATACAGCTCCTCCATCTGGAGGTTTGATAATGTGAACAGCTAGTAATGCACATGTCCAAATCTGTGTGTTGCGTGTTGTGGATTCCTGTAAGCAAAGAGTGAGACAAGTCTAATGAAACTTAGACACACTGCTTATTCCATCAGCTGACATTTATTCTGCAGAATAGGAGAGACACTGGTCATGCATTCATATGAGTGTACCTGTGCTCTCAATGAACACTTTCTTATGAGGTACATTTATACCAGAGAGTTACATCAATGTTCTGTAATGGATAACGTGGTTGTTTAACTAAACTTGGTCACCCCAGATAGGAAGGGGAAAACATGTATACATTAGAGAGTTCATACTGACTTCATCGTATTGACATAGTGACATATGTCTATGTCACACGGAGTTTGTACCTCTCCTATGCATCATCAGCAGTCTAGTTCTCAGAAAGACCCAATGACACCAGGAGATATTTAATATTCCATTACATGCGTTCATCTTATATGCACTTTTAAACTGAAAGGTGAATAGTTTTTGCAATGCATTTATATGCCTGGATACTTTCTGTACACATGTACGGCCTTCTGTAGATCTGCTAATGTGAATATGATGCACATTTTATACACAGTGTATACAAGGTTCAAATTCACATTTATTTCCCTTCATATAATCATATATTGCATATATCTCCATAGTTTTTATAATTTCCTGCTTGTTTCATGGTGCATACATTTTATTTTTGGTAGATTTTCAAATTGCACATATCTTCATTCATTTTTCTTTGTGTCAGTATGCTGTTGCATTGTACTTCGTCATAATGCTGCAACTCATGTTTTCATACTTCTCATGCATACAATTGGTTAAAATGTTGTCGCCACATTGGAATTGTTGATTGTGTTACGTTTAATCACACCATTTGCTACATTTATATTATATACAGTATATTATTAATATTCTATTTTTCCTTACTCTATTCTCTTACTATCTCCCGGTTACTAGTGTGTAACTTCGCCACCCCTGCAACTACTAAGTGTTCTTAGGTAACTTGCCTGATTAAAGAGTGTTTTAGAATTTTTGGAAATGTAGTGGGTGTTGATGTTTGATGCAGACACAAAGTGTTCCACCCTCCTAATACTGGTGCTCCCATTTCTGCACAGTCTGTGTGATCTGAAAGCTTAAAAATCCCTCTTACAAATGTCTTCTCCACTTCATCTAAAGCTCTGCTTGAAGACTGAATTTAGTAGCTGGTATCAATAAGGGATCGTAGCTTTCACCTGGCTTCACCTGGTCAGTTTATTTCATGAGCAAGGAGAAATGTAGTTCAAAAACCCGTAATGTATGAGGCGTGACTCAGAACCACTGGTTGTCTAAAAGTGTTACAGATAATGTAGCTTAGCCGCTACTTTAGTGCAATGAATCATATGGTGGGGGGGTGGGGGTTGGTTAGTGTCCCTATGAATATGGATCAAGGCAACTCACAACTTGTTCAATTATTTAAAGCTAGGGTTTGGTTTTTGAAGGCCGACACCAATATTTTTGGGTTGAAACTGCTGATAGCTGGTAATTTGTACCAATATTCAGTATCTTTAAATGTGACTATAACCATGCCCCAAAAATGACAAGTATTCAGTGTTTCCCCCAGAATGGAATTCTTCTCAGGGTGGAAAAGCATCTGACCATGGGGCACTAAAACTCTCTATAGAAACCCAGGATGATACCACTACTACTACTAATAATAATAATAAACTAATATATTAGTGCATACTTGTGGGGAATCTAATCAAAATGTCTCATAAGAATCAATTCAGGCCATATGCAATCAGTGTAGTATTGATCAATTCTACAATAAAGTAATCAAACTGTATCATATCCGTCATATCAGGGGTGGATGCCACTGATTGGACCAAATCCCATTTTTAATGAAAAGGCCAGTATCGGCCCCCTTATATCAGTCTAACCCCAATTCAAACTATTCAAATCTTGCATTAGATTGTTGTGGTAATGCTCAAGGATGGGACAAAGGGGACAGTTTTGGTTAAGGCTAGGCATATTGACTCAGGGTACTACTACCTCAACAAAAAGCAGCAACAGACTTTTATTAGAGACATGCCATTATTTATTTTAGCAGGTCCTCACATTTATAACTTTTTCAAAAAAGCTCTCTGCCACGTATTGAGTAACAAACCAAGCAGTACAGTTATGTTTGGTAATGAATTTCAAGGCTTTCACGGCACTGTATCCATGGCAACGACATAAACAGTCAGTGTGTTCCACTACATGCAACATCACTTTTTGGGAAAACATTTTGTGTTATTGTAGTGATTTTAATCAGATTGTATGAATTTAGACTTCTTTCTGATAATTCTGCCATATTTTTTTTTTACCTGGCTGTATTTACACAGACATACAACACTCCCCAGTTTGATACCTGTTTTTTATTGGATGTTTTATGGTGCAGATAAGAAAAATTTAAACATTACAAAAATCAGGAAATTTATTTCAGTTTTGCATTCAAACACAAATGTATAAAGAATACTTTACTTTATTTTTTATTTTTTTTTAGGTAACGTAACGGAATCCAGTTGTACATTTTTTGCATTTTGAATATGTACTGTTACAAGAATTCCATTACCCCCCACCCGGATTGTTAATGCTAGTGTTTCTCATCATCAATACTCTATTTACCCATAAACCATGTTGTTCCCTGTCCTCCCTCCCCTTCCCCGGTGTCTTTGGCTTTACTGAAGAGGATCAACATGTTGGAAGTGACTTTTCCATCAGCCTTTCTCTCCTTCCACCATCTGTCCCTAACTCTGAAAGCTTTAGTTCTGTTTGTGTAGAGACCACTACCACATCTCAGAGCATTAAGCATTAAGTTTAGTTTTGAAAGCTTGAAACTAGTTTTGAAAGTTTGAAGCTCAGTTTTGAATCTTTGCAGAAATTAATTTGTATTTGTTGTCCTAAGAAAGGTTTGCACACTTGAAATAAAAAATCTGCAATTCCAGTTTAAATACTTGTGAAAATACTTTGAATGCTTATAATTTAATGTTTGTATTAGTCTGATTAATGTAATGAAATCATAAAACTTTTATGTAAAGAGACAGTGCTTCATTTTCACAGCTATGAATCCTGGGATTTCTGTCAGTGTTCTCTCAGGGGAACAGTTTGTAACTTCAGGTTTTGTCAGCTAGCACTTCATGTTCTGTAAAACTTGTGGGGCTTGTGGGCGAGGTCATTTGCTCTTGGTCAGTCATCCGCCCTCTGTCAAAATCCAAGCCAATCATATGCCGCCTTTCACCCTGAAACTGTTGTCATTGGCTAGACTTATTAATCAGTCAAAGGTGCACCAACAGAGATGGCCAGCGCAATGCGAACACAACTGATTTTTGTATACAGTACCAGTCAAAAGTTTGCACACACCTGACTGTTTCTCATGATCTTAAAGACATTTTGATCTAAAGGCTGATGCTTAAATGCTTGAAATTAGTTTCTTAGACAAATATAAATAGTGAAGTTGATCCCTATGTATGAATTTCTTTTCAAAACTAAAATTTAAATTAAAAAAAAAAGTTTTTTTGAAATGTACCCCCAATGAGTAGTTTTCATTTAGAACTTGAAATTTTAAATTTAGAGGTGGAGAATGTTGAAGATCAATGATTAAATCATTATTTTAAAAGCACACATAGTGATTGTGGCCTTTAAAAGTTAATTTGTGGAATTTCTTTGCTTGTTAATGCTGAATGCCAAAGGGTGGCTACTTTGAAGAATCTAAAATCTAAGATAGTATTGATTTGTTTAACATTTTTTTGGTCACTGCATAATTCCTTTCATGTTGTTTCATAGTTTTGATGATACTATTATTCTAAAATGTGTGTAAAAATAGTAAAAATAA
>OOFE01047133.1:0-24588 GCA_900323365.1 Monocentris japonica
CTGCGTGGTGCAGTAGAATCTGCTTTTATTTCAGAGACGGTTTTCTATGTTTCATATGCAACTTTGTGAAACTGTTAGGTCCGCTGGACGTGTGTGGCGAGAAACAGCAATAAACCAGATTTTATGAAGAGTTTAAATTAGAAGAGTTCATATTATTTTATGCTGCGTTCCAGAGCTGTTGGAAAGTTGGGAATCCCTGCTAGGAAAGATTCAATAAAAGGGCCCTTCAAGTCAGATTTCCAAGTAGGAAACTCGGGACATCACGTCAACATGGCGGCTACACTGCTACACTACACAGCATCACTTTAACATGTTTATAATCCTCAAAATACACTTCAGCATCACATGACCTTAAATCCATCACAACTCCTGTGTGGTAAATGGTTGAACATAGCAATTTGAAATATCACATACATAACAACTGTTTGGATGATTTTATGTTGAGCAAAGAAAATTGGGCATCTGTCTTTCTCTCCTGCTTTTCCGAGCTAAAACGCCCACGATCTCCAAGCTGGGAACTTCCGACTCTGAACGCAGCATTACCTTCAGTCTTCCACAGTTCAATCTAACGGAATGAAGTCTAGATTTGGACCTCCTCCTCCTGCAAAGTGACTAGAGATGAACTCTACTAGAGTAATGTGCCCAAGTCCTCCACAGCGTCATGACTCTCATTGTGCAGAGCCTTTTCCTGTGCTGCTGTGTGTATAATATATATTGTTCCAACCTCAAGCACCTTTATCTGCATCTATTGTCCGGTAGTGGCGCTGCAGAGGGCAGAGGGTAAATATTGACGGATGGTTGCCATGGTATAACCCTCCTCTGACAGGAATCCTGAGGCTGGAAGATTGGCTTTAATGCCCCGGATGTTTTTACAGAGATGATGAGACGAAACCACCTCGCAGAGAGAAACACAATGGGAGCTGGAGGTCGGAGATCACATCAGGGAAAGAGAGAGAGGTTGGCTGGGAGAGAGCAGCAGGAGTTATGTGCCAAAGCCTCAGAGTTTAATTGGCAAAAGAGGAAAGATCAAACTGTCAAGGCCTCCAGATGAAGAGAGAGGAGGCTGCCGTTCAGTTACAAACTGAGATAGACACAGGAAGGAGGAAAAGTCCTTTACTAGATGGTGATATTGGCTATAGAGTGATTCGATCTAGTCTAGTTGTCACATGATAAAGAAACTAAATACTGAACACTGACCCAAATCCTCCAATCCAGTACCAAGGATGTATTTGCCTGTGTTTACTACTTCCTGTCAGAGGATGGCGCTCTTTCACTGAAAACAGAGCAACAGGTTCAGGTTTGATACAGCAAGAAATCATCTGATCAGCTGAGAAAATACAAAACCTGATATAGTATATATATATATATACTTCCTTCCTTCCTTCCTACCTATCTCCCTACCCACCTCTCTGCCTACATACCTTCCTTCCTTCCTATCTACCTGCCAGCCTTCCTTCCTTTCTAGCTTTCTTCCTACCTACCTCGCTTCTTTCCAACCTTCCTTCATTCCTTCCTTCTTACCTATCCACCTACCTTCCTTCCTACCTACCCAGTACCTACCTACCTACCTTCCTTTCTTTCTTCCTTCCTTCCTGCCTACCTACCTACCTACCTTTCTACCTTCCTTCCGTCCTTCCTATGTACTTATCTTCCTTCCTTCCATCCCCAGTTTATCTTCTCCTCATTTAAAGCAGTCCATAGTGTTTCCTTGGAGATGTGATAATCTGCTATGTGACGGCTTGACCCAGCGGGGTCAGAGGTCACAGCCAGGAGAAAGGAGGGGTTTCTGTGTGACACACTGGTTGTTGTGGGATTTGAACCTGCGACCTGCCTGTTACAAGACAACAAAGTTGCTGTCAAAGACAATTTTCACCCAGATTTTACATATTTTTTTCTATATTTTTGTATCATTTTAATTTATTTTCATCCAGAAAACATGTTGTGTTGGTATAGTTTCATATTGCCCTTAAGAACAATGTCCTTTTGAATTAACACATTTATAAAAATCAATACAACAATGTAACTTTATAATACAAAATATACCATTTTGTAAAGGATCCTCTTGTCTCAGTTATACAACCTTGATGTTTAGGCATCAGATTGTTTCAATCAACCTTACTTTCAAATTTTGACCTTGCTCTTTAAATCAAAATGTTACATGAACACAAGAAAATAATTGTTGTCTTTCCTGTAAAGTACCTATTAAATCTGCAGTGTGATGAATCACAGTTGGAGGATTTATATGTTGAAACGTTTACACATTAAAATGTGTTTCATTAGAGTGATGAGTGTTCGTTCTTCATGAGGTTTCCCTCTGGTCTTGTCAGCCAGCGTGCGTTTCTGCTGCTTTTTGGGTTTGGTTTTTTGACATGATTTGCCATTTTTAACACCCATGTGTCTAGTTTACGATGACACACATTTGTGTTCAACACAACGTGTTCTGAACATATTTTGATTCAGTGTTGAAAAGTAACACAAATGTGGGTTGTTCCAAACTAGAAACATGAGATGCACTGAAATTAATACAGCTTTTTTTAGAGAGTATCAATAATGAACCTGTTTCAAAACTCAATCAGAGTTTCCAGTTAGACTAACTATACCCCATTTATTAGTTTGGTTGCCTCTATTGTTGCTTTTTTCAACCTTTATTTAGCCAGGGAAAGTCGACTGAGCTTGCCTGTTTTTTCCAGCAACTTCTTACTTCAGATTCATACAGAGCCACACATTCATACTGGGAGCTGACCAGTACAACCACAGTCTTCTACTGGTGAACACTGAGCCGCTCCACTGGAGTGTTTCGGGTCAGTGCAGTGTCTTGCTCAAGGGCACCTCAGTAGTTGTTGAGGGAGGGGACAGCGTTATTTATTGACTTTCCTCAAATACTTTGTTCCAAACCAGTCCTTCCAGTCACAAACCCAGATTTCCCAGAGTTCCCAGGTTGTATTTACCACCAGAAAGCTGGAGAGAACGGCACCCCGTATCTCCCCCTTTCCCATAGGATCTAAATGCATCGTTAACAGAGACTAATCTCCGGGGGCGTGGTCAACGACCTGCAATTTGACACCGGCCCCACGCGCTGCTTGGCTCGTGCTCTCTGCTTTGGCTGTAAACTTTCTCCGCTAGATCAGTCAGTCAGTCAGTCGGTCCGCGGCGGGAAGAGCGTGCGATGTGTTGTAGCGGGACTCCGTGTCTTAGCACTAGCTTATGATGTTCATTTATTCGTTAATTTGTTAGTTTGGAGAGAAAATAAGTGAATTAAATCCCAGATAAAAGCCGGTTGTGTCTGCGGTTTGAAGAAATGGAGCCTGTGACAAAGTGGACCCCGCAACAAGTTGTGGACTGGATGAGAGGTGAGGCTGCCAAATAGTGAGCTCCGTCTCTGCCAAACCATTTACTTTTGATCTACTTTACTTAGTGATTTATCTGTATCTTACACATTTGGTCGTTATTGCGGAGTTAACGTTCCTGGTTTGTTATCAGTTATCAGCTTTTAAAAGTAGATGAAGCTAATAAGTGCGCGCTGGGTTAAGTTTAATTGGGGAAATCTTTTGAGTTGTGACCCTGCAACCTGTCAGCAACTTGGGTCCCACAAAAACAGATGCATGGATATCAAACATGATCCAGTAAGAATACATTTGTTTTGTTGTTGTTTGTGGCTGTGTAATAGTGGTAATAATAACCTGTAATAGTGCCAGGACTGGATCTATCTTGTGTTTGACACATGGGTGTAGATTTGGGGACATGACCACCTTGATATTAGGACAGTTATCTCTGGCTCAAACACTTACACTGTTTTTACTCACTCGTTTTAGCACATTGTGTGGTTGGCTTTCCCCTTCCTAGTTGTTTGAAACTTTAAATGTGTTTCTACTTCGACTGCCCTGCTTCATATTTCTTCTTCAGATCAGGGGTCAGTTTGGCATGATCTCACTGTATTTCACATTCATCATGAAGTGTAATACCTGCTGACTTTCCTCATGTAAGTTTGCATCTTTTGTCTCAATCCTGCTGATGAAGTGAGGGAAAAGAGATGCGTTTAGGCTGCTGCTGTCCCATGGGTTTGATCCAGACCCACGCCCTTGCTTTCACATGCAATTTCACCCAAAACATGCATGGAAAGGAGGAGCCCGGTTCAGCAGCCTGTCTCGGCCTGGTTGTTGACACAGCCACAGGCCTACAGGTCGATAAGGAAGGGCTGCGTGGTTGTTGTGTTTACCTTCCAGTGCTGTGTTTCTGCCTCCAGGTTCACACTGGGTAGGTTGCCAGATCGTGGCAGTTGCATCCAGCCCCTGCGGTCGTGTTGTTCAGGGGCATCTGGACAGGATTTGCACGGACACACAAACACCAGCCGAGTGTTCATATTCATCAGTTTGTCGTGAGGCAATAAACGAGGAGAGAAGTGAGGCTTGATGCTGCAGAGCACCGTGGGGTTGAGGCTGTTGGTCTCCTACTCTTAGTTTAATGAAGAGTCTTTAATTGTAGTTTCAGTTGAATCACACACATGATGAAATGCTCATATTGAGTTATCTTGGTACACAGTTCTGCCGTCTAAAAAGTAAATACTAGATACAATCTCACAAAATGAGATCTGAAACAAATTTGGGAATATTATTTGAAACTTGAGCTTTATCGTACTTTATATTACCTTGCAGTTCAGTGTAATGAACGTCAATTTGATTATTTAGCATGTGATTTTGTGTGTTTTAGATATCAATCTGTACCCGTCTAAATCATTTCTAATGATTATGGTTCTATGAATTCTGTCCATCCCTAATAGCAAGTGGGTTTGGATGTCCAGCAGCTTTGGTTTGTGTTAGAGGACATGAGTTTTCATCCAAAGCACCTAACAGTATTATCAGTGCCTACAGTAGGAATTGAACCCGTAACCTTCTCAGTATCAGTGCCTTTCTCTACCCATTGAGCTACAAGGCAAAAGCACCCAAACCTTGTGTAAGCAAATCCTTTGTGATTAAAGGGTAATTCTGGTATTTTTAAACCTGAGCCCTATTTTTACATATTGTGGGGTCTAAATGACTAATACGTACAAAAAGTTTTGGAATTGATCCAGTAGATCACCTCAGCCGGCAGCCGCTAAACAGGCTGCAACGTAATCCTTTAGGGCAACTGCACCCGATCAAAGTACGTCCACTAGAAGTGCTTTTTTTTGCCACTGACAAGCTCAGATTGTTATTTGAAGTGTCTGACAACATTACGGAAAGGATCCCTACAGAAAGACCTTTGTTTAACCAGAAACAGGAGTCTCGCTCTGAAATCCTGCGACAATCAGTTGCCCCAAAGGATTACATTGCAGCCCGTTTGGCGGCTGCCGGATGAGGTGATCTACTGGATCAATTCCAAAACTTTTTGTACCTATTAGTCATTTAGACCCCACAATATGTAAACATAGGGCCCAGGTTTAAAAATACCGTAAGTATCCTTTAAGGAAGGAAACCTGATGCTTGTTTGGCTTTCGGGCTCATCTGCATCAGCTGGAGAGGATTAGTCAGTCAGTCCAGATATTATGAGAGCTCATCTATGAAGTATATAGATCTGTTTCAGGGGGGGAAGGTCACTTCCTGAAGGTTGTGCTGCAATATCTCTAAGATGTAGAAGATCAGGTTTGTGAAGGTTCACGTCTCTCTACTATAATTCAAAAACAACAACATGCAGGGTTCGACTGATGTGCTTAAAGTTCATTATTTTAATGCCACAAAATAAAAGTACTCAGTGTTTCCTCCAGAACTGTATTCATCATCATGGACACTAAAACTCTACATTGAAACCAAACTCTTTTAGTGTCAGCAGCTCTTTAAGGCAGGGTGACCCCGCCCACCTGTTCAGTGGTTGGGAGACTCTGGGAGACATGACTGACTTTTAAATGAAGAATTAATTTACAAAAAAACATTATTGAAGCATTAAATGAAAAAGTAAAATGTGCAAATGTCACTGTTTAATGTATCTGGTCAGTAGGAGCCTCCGTCATATCAGAGGACATGACTGATACCTGATATTTAATAAAACACCTATCTACCAGTTAGACAGATATATCAGTCCAACCCTAATAGCTTGCTTTAATCTTGCTCTATCAATCATTTTGCAAGAATAGCGCTCACTTTTTTCCAAATGTGATTTGACCCTTCAGACGTACCGTAGCGCTGAAATGTGCTGCGCTGTGGCTTCAGTCGCTCTTTGTCAAAGCGAGCCTCTGAAAGCCCAAACACATCTCGTTCAGCAGCAGGGACAATGCAGAGCCGAGCGCTGCTGCCAGTCAATAAAGACCCGACTGACGAGAGCTCCTCACAAAGGTCGGCATCCCGCTGTGTGGAGGGGTCAAAGGGTCAAAGCGGCAGCAACTGGCTGCACTGGCTGTATTACACCGGGTCAGTTTGACCACATGATGTGCATGTGTTTGTTTTTGTGGATGGGGTCAGTGACATGAGGTGCAAATCCAGTATTTCCCCCCCAAAAAAATATAAAAAGAATCTCATCACACGATCACATGGCCTTTATCAAGTTATTCTACAAGATCTGCTTTGTGACAAACCGCTTTCATTTTATTGTATTGCAATTTATATTGAGTTTCGTTGTTACATAGTCCAGAAATGTCAGGTGGTGCAACCATCAGAACATGCATGAGGAGACTTCAGTAGAAAGGTTCATTTTCTTCATCAATAGTTCTACACATTCATGTTGATTGATTGATGTTTTTAGGCCTTCATTAGTGGTAAATACAGTGAAAGTGAATTATTGAAAGTTTTCACACGGTTGAGCCACTTGACCAGGGTCTGAAAAAGTCTGAAAATGTCTTAAAGTGTCTGAACTCAAGGCCGATAGTTAAATACAGCATTTCAGTTGTAGAGCTCTTAAATATGTTGTGCTTTCTTGGTACGCTTTTGTTCTGGGGAGAAGTCAGCCCAGTCCGCTATACTCTATACTATAACCTTTATTGATTCCTGTGGGGAAATTAGGTTGAGTCTGATTGATCTACAGTTGTTTTTCATCCTCATGTTTCAGTTGCCAAAACCTGCCTTGAATTTCAGTATTATAGGCATTAAAAAGGTCTAAAAAGGTCTTAAATGGTCTTAAAAGGTCTTAAAAGGTCTAAAAAGGTCTTAAATGGTCTTAAAAGGTCTTAAATGTGGACTTCAAATTGCAATTAAAGATTTTAATTTTTTTGATAACCTTATTCGTCATTGACCCAGATCCTGCTGCAGTGTTTACAATGGTGTGTGTGTGTGTCTGTGTGTGTGTGTGTATGTGTGTTTAAGTAGGCACGATAAATCGCTCTGTTTGATTTGGCCTTCTTTCCCATCACTTTTATCACAAGTACAATTGGTGTACAGGGATTGTCTCCAGGGTGTCTGCAGGTCTTAAACAGGTAAATTTAAGGTCTTAAACAATATGAACGTGTCTTAAATCCAGTTATTGTTTTCACCATGTAACAAGGGGTTAGTCGGGTCAGTAGTACAATATGAATCTGCTTTACTAAACACAACTGGACCAATTTATTTCCTCTTATTCTGCCCATTTATAGTTTCAGAAGTTTCATTGGCTCTGTTCAATCTGTTTAACAGCTTTGATTTATTTTTATTATTTTAAATGGTCTTAAAATCATTTCCAGGCAGACAGAAACCCTGACATCGACACCTTACAGAAACAGCTTAGATCAATGAATGAGTACTTTCAAATAGGGCTGGGCAATAATTCAATATTATCCTTTATGGTGTTTAAAGAAGATAATAATGGTATGGAGTTACAGTGATACCAGTTCTGTTATCTAGAGTCATGATTCAAAGCAAATAGTAATAAAAACCTCACAAAATGAGATGTGAAACAAAGTGTTTGATCTGCTGTTCAGTGTTATCAATATGTTGGCATATCTCAGCAGATATTGTCATGTATTGATATTGAGATAGTTTCTTATGATGATCGAGATATTAATCTTGTCCATATCGCTCAGCCATACTTTCAATAACGTCCAAGCTCCTTTTCAGCCAGGTTATTGTAGATCAGGTGGCTATACATTGTGGTTTTCAGGGAATCGGCTCGGCGTGTTCAGACCCGTCCACATATTTTCTCCTCTGGCAGGTGCTGTCACAGCCCATAATGTAAATGGAGAGGATAATAAATTCACTTCGACCACTGAAATTCAACAATAAGTAACCTAAGTACCTAATGGGTAAATATACTGTCATTTCATATTTTTGTTCCAGCTGTAAATCAGTATGTTTGTGTGTAGTGAAGACAGCAAGCCAGTTCAAAACCCTGATGTACATTTATGATTATTTTTATATATTTTAGGATTTCATAACCTGTTGCTCCCTCCACTGTTTGAAATGAAAATGTTCTTCTACTGACCTCCTGTTCCCCCCTGCTAATGTCCTTTTCCCTACTGCCAAAATAAACTTGTTTCATCTTTCAAAATGGCAAATGGTGGAGAACAGCCAAAACGAGCTTTCAGTGGAAACAGTTTTAACATCAGTGTCATCCTGCAGTGTCACCTTTTTATTTTTCACCTGGATAAGGAAGGTCATATTTTCCCATCAAAGCTTTATTTAACAAGTGGAACACACATTCAAAAATGTACGCCAACAAATTGTGACTCAGCCCTCTGTCAACGCCACTCAAAGCCCCGCCCACCCCCAACGACCGCTGTGACAATCACTCAGTATGGTGTCCATAACAAGATGATTGAAGCTCTAATAGAAACCGTCCCCTGCTGCTGTGCTGCTGTGAGTCAGGCTGGAGGGAGGTCAGGTAGTGGATGCTATGGGAAACAGGCGGTGTTAGTGAGTGTCATCGGCGTGACTCGCCTTGTTAATGGTTCCTAGTAGGACTGGGACGTTCCTCCAACCTGCGTCAGTCCTAGATGTAGAAACCTCAGTCACAACATGAATCATAAAAACCAGCAGTGCAGCTTCATATTGTTGTTAATATGCTTTACAAATGTTGTCTTTATTTTATTGTTATATAATGTATGGCATTATTACAAATGTTATAATAGTTTTTATTTTATTAGCATTTTTATTATCAGTAGTAGTAGTAGTAGTAGTAGTAGTAGTAGTAGTAGTAGTAGTAGCAGCAGCAGCAGCAGCACTAGTAGTAGTCGTACCAGTTGTGGTAGTAGTAAAAACAGCAGTAGTAGTGTCAGTAGCAGTTGTTTTGGTAGTAGTAGTAGTAGTAGTAGTAGTAGTAGTAGCAGCAGCAGCACTAGTAGTAGTCGTACCAGTTGTGGTAGTAGTAAAAACAGCAGTAGTAGTGTCAGTAGCAGTTAGTATGTAGTACTAATGTAGTACTATTGCTATTAGTATTGCTATTAGTACTAGCACTACTATTCATAGAAAAGCAAAGTATTAAAGTATGGTCCTAGTAGATGTAGACATTTGTTTCTGTAGTCCTTCTAATAAAAGTTGTAGAGAACTGGGAAGCTTTGAATGTACTAGGACCAAAGAGAGGTTTCACCAGTGCCCTGCTACTGGTGCCCTGCTACTGGTGAAACTGGTACCAGTAAAGGAAGTCAGTGCTGTCAGGTCACAGCCCAGCTCTACACACATCTATTACCCAGAATGCCTTGTTTGTTTCATTTCAGCAAAGTTTAGTGTGCACAAATCCCCAGAATGGTCAAGGAAATCCTTTTTCCTCTGCAGTAGTGTTTGTTTAACCGAGTGTTTCCTCGCCTCGCCTTGTACCACTGAGATGAATTGTGTGTGTGTGTGTGTGTGGCCTGACTGCTCTTTTGTCACTCTTCCTTTTAATTCCCACCCTTGTCCTGTTGTGAGCGGTGGGGTAAATATTCCCTTTGTTGCCCCGGTCGGTCTAAACTGGCCTCATTCAGCCGGCGGTCGAGTTCAACAACACAGCGCGTGTTGTTTTGTGATGAAGAGGCGTTTGGCAGAGCTCAGCCCAAATGAGCCAGTGAATTTAGAGGTAACACTCCACTACAAAAACATGTCCATCTTAACTAGCAGTTTTAGTCTTTATCTTGAAACAAGTGGGAATAAAACTTCCATTGGTGTGACATCATTTCATGTTTCACTACAATTCAGTTGGTTTCAACTATTCAACTTCAAATCCAGTTAAAACAGTTTAAAGCAGCTGGAGTGATTTGGAGTGAAAGTTTCTTAAAACGAGCTGAATTTTGTTCAAACCAGTAAAATGATCTCCTTCTATTGTCAGATTTCTGTGTTTTTTGTACAACAAAAAATAATTTACAGATTCTAAATTAAATTACTTGATGGACAAAATAAAAATAAATAAATAAATATAAAATAATATCGCAAATAAATGCAATAAATAAGAATAAATTTGTAGGCAAGTAAGTAAATAAATTGTGTATATAAATAATAATAAATATATTTAAAATGAGAATGAATTTTTGCAGTGCAGCAGATTGTTCATAATGCCATGAAATAATTGCAGCAGCTAACAGGTATATCAGCTATTTCATGACACCATGTTTATTTTGTGTACTTTGATTAGATTTAGTGACTCTAGTGACTTTTGTACCTTCATTGAGAGGATTTCTGTTTTTCAGGGATCCTGATGTGAGGTGAAAAACGTGACTAAATGTCTTGCTTGTTTTGATCTTTCTGACAAATGATTAACTGGACTCTTTATGTGCCGCTGGAATTTCACCTGCAGCTCTGCCGTGCATGGTTTACTGGCCTCTTCACGTGCTTCACAGAAGCCTAGCAAGCTAACCTAGTTGTTCCAGTGGTCCTTGTAAATACTTTGGGTTATTCTCAGTCCAAGGTTGGGGGGTGGGGCACAAAGCCAGGGTTAATTATGGAGAGATAAGTCAAGCGTTTTTCTCTAAATGTCACATCGGACACTGTAGTCGCTCCTTTAATCTCGAGAAAGAACTTATTCAATGAACTTCCAGAGTAAATACTTTGAAGCGGTAGTCTTCGAGATCCTTGTTTCTTTTAAATTTGTCCATCTTTGGTGCTAAGTGGTCATTGCTGTGTTGATTAGCATTAATCGAATATAAACAGAAAAAAATCAATAAAATGCCAATTCAGAACCATGGATGAACCGTTCTCCAAGCATCATTTTTGAGACGTTTGTTTCTGTAGTCCTTCTAATAAAAGTTGTAGAGAAATGGGAAGCTTTGAACGGCTGGAACAACTTCTCCATTTTACACTTTTTTACATTGTTCATCAAATAAAAGCAGATGAAATGTGGAAACCCGATTGGCTGTTTAGTTGGCTGGTAAAATAGTGGACATGTTTGGTGGATTTTGAGGTGAAACAGACAATTTTGCCAGTGGAGTAAGAAGTTTCCCACCCCGAGTTTCCCACTGGGCCAGGCCGATCTGCAAACACAAGAGTGGACGCAGACGGGACGACAGACGGAGAAATGAACTTTTGTTACATCTGTGACAAAAGTAAACGGTGAAAAACTGTAATGCACTGCAAAAAATAATCTCAAGTCTTTTAATCTAATGTCTGTAAATTCTGTAGTTGAGTCGTAAAATCATAGTTTTCTTCAAACAAGTGGCCAATAACGTGAGATAATGTCACTTGTTTTAATTCAGCCAGAGTGATCTGCTTCATCTGAAGACATTGTCACTATTCTTGACTCAAACTTTCATGAAGTGAAACTGCATTGGAAGCAAGTGAAATTATCTCACTGTCTTGGCCGGTTTTTCCATTTGTTTTAAGAAAAAAAATATTTTAAGACTCAATACAAGATTAAATGACGATGATGGATGTTTTTGCGTTGTACTTTGCTGAACAGGACGTTGGAGGAGATTTGGAAATCTGTCAGGGCCCAGATTAGTTGTGGACTTTCTTCACACCAATCTGTGACTCACATTCATTCAGAGAACACTTTAACAGGTTGGCCACAAAGTGCTTTTCATAGAACAAATGACCTAAATCCAGATAAAACAGGAGAACATACTTTCTCATGTGAAATGCTCTGTGTCGTTAGCTCTCTGACTAAGAAAGTTCGTTGTTGACCTCAGAGCTGATTAGATTAAGGACCGTGGTCAACGAGAAAAGAAAAATGCAGTTGAACAAAAGAAGAACGCTCTTACAAATCTTATCAAAACCACGTAATTCAGTGTATTGAACGTGCAGTTTGTTTTGGTGCAGAGAGATATCAACAAGTCACATAAGCAGATATGTTAGATGGTGCATTCAGTGCAAACAGATGGTGGAAAACAATACAGAAAACTATACATTTCAGTCTACAAATCATCATTTTGCCCACCAAGGACCCAAGTGACCTGCCGTCCTTTCAGTATCATAGTTTGTTATCATTTAGTGTATTTTGTAAGAGGAGGTGTAGTTTTTCACCCACTCTCATATTTTTCAACTATTCAAATACCTAGTGTGTTAGCAAAAAATAGCATCACAACCTCTAACTGAACAAAGCCGGGTGTCTTGGGTAATTTGTGCTGTTCATAATGAAGCAATTGATCCGCTACCAGCGTCAGGATCTCCCCTCGTCCTCCTCCACCTGCTCGGAAAGGTAAATCGTAGCGATAGCAGCTCAGTCTTAATACATTACAGTCATTTAGCTGACGTTTTCATCCAAAGCGACTTACAGAGGTGATAGTTGACACTGTGGGGATCGAACCTACGACCCATGAGAGTCTCATGCTCTACTAACTGAGCTGTCTGGGCCAGAATACGCGTCCAAACCTGACTGGAGGGCACGCTTCCAAAACATGTCCTTCCTAACCTGCTATCGTTACATCTTATGACGTAAAAAAGATCTGTGGTGATCATTTCATTTATTTACAGTGCAAATCTGCTTTTTTCAAGAATTTTCGTGGATCATGTAAAATTATCTTGAAGCAAGTAATCTGCATCATTTTAACTCCACTGGAATGAAATAAATTGACTTCACCCAGCTGGAAGATTTGTTTTCACTTGTCTCAAGAAAAACTGGATTCTTATTCTTATTTTTATACAGCACATTCATACAGTCATGACGCTCAAAGTGCTTTATTAACCTTTTTTCTTCTTTAAATGTCAAAGTATCAGTAGAAAACAGTATATTATAAAGTACAAGTGTCATGGTTAAAAGGACTGAATGCAGTATCAAAGTGTTTTTAATTTCTCTTAAACCATCTAGAGTAGAAGATGACATGACCTGCAGAGTCATAGCTGGTGTTTGCTGTATTTCATTAAGCTGCGTCCAAAGCCAAAAACACAAGAACGTTCAGCAGCATTTCAACCTGGTGATTCCTCCCTCCGGTCCTCCAGGCGTTTGAAGCCAGCTGGAAGACGGCGTCGTGGGAATTCATAATGTGGAATGAGAAAAATGTTTTGACTGTCAATTAAATGAATTACATTTTATTTCTCATGAGAGACCATTGGATCCAACTGGATGCTGCAGGCCGCTGGATTGAGGAAGGCATTGGCTTTTTGTGTAATAACTTTAGTTTTTATTTTATTTACCGTTTATTTATACAGATTAATTCTGTTGAGATCATCAACAAGTCATTTAATGTTGTATTTAGTCTTAAAAACAACAATTCATCTTCCCATGTGGTGAGATCATTCGTTTTCTTTTTCATCAAGATGATTGATGTCACAGAACATTCTTGAAACTAGTCACATCATCTATATTTATGTATATTTCTTCTTTTGTTAAAGAAATAAATCCGATTGGAAGACTGAATTCAGGTGGACGTTCTCTGCAGGGCGACTTGGCCAACGCTGCCGTGCTTTCATTAGCAGGTGATTTGGCCGTGGGTGGCGTTCAGCCGTCCCTCCTGTGCTGTTCGGAGAGATGACCACCCTCCTCTGGTGTCAGTAATGTGATCCAGGCTGTTCCTGGTGACCACCAATATTGGGCAAACTCTCTAACTTGTAAAAACGACAACAAAAGAGTGGCTCAAAAATCAGGGTTCCCACTGGTCATGGAATATTCCTGGAATATCATGAAATTTTGAGGTGTATTCCTGGAAGAGACAGTCAGGGAAATGGATTCATTCTTGGGGGAAGTCAGGGAATATCACTGGTTTCAACACTGACAAACCAGGAAGGAAGAAAAAGTAATGGAAATGAATGAGTTTAAATTAATGTTTGAATACAATTTATATAAATAAAATGAATGAATCTAAATAAAATATGAATAAAAGTAGGTATCTAACTTATTGACCTTTGACCTTAGCACTGGTTCTGCTCTTAGATGATGTTTAGGAAGGAGATGTACTTACAATTTCTAGTGACTAGTAGTTCTCTACCTATGTTGAATGAACTTATTGTAAGTTGCTTTGGATAAAAGTGTCTGATAAATGCCTGTAATGTGATGTAAAGCAAAGAGTAAAAGCATTTATTATTGTTATTATTATTATTATTATTATTATTGTTATTATTGTTATTATTATGAGTTCAATAGGTTCATTATCTGCACCATGACTCAGAGGCGTCAGTTTGTGTTAACACAGAGGTGTCAGGCGACATGTTGCTAGCTGGTAAGGAGGATTCGTCTCTGCTCCCAGTCAAGTGTCGGCCATCTGTCGGCCGGAGCACCAGGCTGAGCCAAGTGGGAGCCAGAGCTCCCTGGGAGAGTTTAATGACCCCCTGTGGTGCCAGTTGCTTTCTTCTGCAGCATTCACACCAACATGCATTTGGGGGCCAGTTGCTGATCCAGTTGGGTGCTGAATGCTTAACATAAGCCATTTGGTGGGCGGCTTTAACCAGAGCTGCTTAAAGTAACATGTGGGAATGGCACCCCCAACCCCAGCAGGCTCAGTGCTCTAACCATTGAGCCACACAGGGATGTTGGATTGTGCACAAATGTCATCTTGTCAGTGACTCAAGATTTGTTTTTTTTAGATTTGGACATTTTTATTGTTTGTTATAAGTTTCAAGACTAGATGCAAAGGGAGCTCACACTCACAATCAGAATAAAAAAACTCTCAAACCACAATGTTTAAATGAAAAGGGTTTAAAATGTAACGCTTAGATCTTGCTTCCTCTTCTTCTTTCTTCTTGCTTCTTAGGTTACACTTTAGGACTCTTAAAACCAACATGATGTAGTTTTAACTGTGAATGTTTTGATGTTTGACTGTGTTTTTGTCCCTTTTCCTCTTCGAAACTGATTTTTGTTTTCCTCATTCCCTCTGTAACTTGGCACTCTGGAAAATGAGGATCTCTTTTCCTCAGCGTTATCAAAATGAAATTGATGAATGAATCGCCAGTGCAAAAACTTGTGTCTTAGTCCTTTCCAAGCCAAACGGATGAACATGTTTTCTGCTTTAACAGATGAGACACGTGGTGGATTAGCTCCAGGGTCAAAACTGCTGCTATGTATTTTTGGTGATCCTTTTTTTTCTTTTGGGGGCATTTCTTTCATCTTTTCCCCTGCCGCCCTCTGCGGGGAGGTCAGAGGTCAGGGTGGAGCTGGTGGGGATTCACTGTGTTGCTCAGGGTCAGCTCAGCAGGGCGTCCAGTCGAGGTCACGGGGGATCGAATCAGTTCCAGGACCAGGTCAGTCGCGTGTGTTTAGTTCATGACCCTTGGATGATTAGAAGAAGTGAAAACCATATAATTTCAAAAATATATGGACGTTAGTTGGGGTTAGATCGATAAACCTTTTTTTAAAAATGGGATCTGGTCCAGCTGATATGATGCAGTTTGATTGATTACATATGGATTGTAGAAGTGTTCAATGCCGGTTGTCTATGGGAAGCCGTTGACCTGAATTGATTCTGATGAGAAGTATGGAAGTATGAATTCAGGATAAGAAGAAGTCTTCTTCTTCTTATCCTGGTTTCAATGGAGAGTTTTAGTGTCCCATGGTCTAAATGCTGTTTCAGAGGCTTTTCCACTCTGCAGAGAATAAAATTCAGGGGTGAAACACTGAATTTGTGTAATTTTCTATATTTTTTTGACATGAAGTTGTCAAATTTGAAAATATTTAATATCAATCCAAAAATATCAGTATCAGCCATCCAAAATCTGTATCAGTTGAACCTTGTGTTAAGGAGAAAGTAAGCATTCCTGAACATATACTTTGTGGAGATTTGTGTTTTTTGTTCAACAACAGGGATATGCGATGCAATCTGTAAACACTTGGGGCGATTGGGGATCGAACCTGAGGCCTTCAGGGTACAGGACAGCCACTCCGCCCCACCCAGGCCACGGGGATTCAGGCGTAGCGTGGTTTTGTTGCAGGACAGTGTTAGCTGTCGACCTGATGGATCAGCAGGAAGAGTCAATATTCAATGTTGACTTACCAGCAGCTGTTTGCTGTCAAACTTGAATCTCACTTTCATTGAAACTGAAAGGAAAACTCTGTCTCCATATTGTCACCCCGCCTGTCATTCAAGCACTTCTCCTCTTTGTTTGTTTGTTGTTAGTCGGTGCCAGTTTGAAGGAAATATCAGCGTACGTCCACACTAAGCCGTTTCAATTTGAAAATGGCGTTTTCGGGTCTGGTGTTTTCGAAAAGCTTGTCGTCCACACTAGAACACCAAAAATGGATACCCCCTTCCATGGGCATGTGCACGTGACAGTCAAACAGTGAAATGTCATCGTTTTCAAAAGTCTCCATTTTCGCCATCCACACTACAACGGGGGGCCGGCGTTTTCAAATTCATCCACTTGGGAGAGCATTTTCAAAAAGCTCCATTGTCGGGGGGGTAAAAACGCCACCCTCATGTGGTCGGGAGGCCAAAACGGAGAGATAAGTATGTGTTTTCAGCTTGAGGCTACAGCCACACTACTAACCCTAACCCTCGTCAGACCAATTTAACTTTTGAGAAAACGTGAAAATAAAACCAACAGAATATCAGAATCTGATCTGCATGACTGGACTGATTTCTCAACGGAAGAACAAAAAACAGATTCAGTTTTAGAGGTCGTAAAATGCTATATTCAGCTGTATTCAAGACCCTGTTCTGCAGACACCATCTCTTCCTCTGCCCTTCCTCCTCCTCTCCTTTACTATCACACTTTCTCTCTCTCCTCTTCTCTCTTTTGTCCTATCAATCTCTCTCTCATCCTTCCTCTTCCTCTAATCTTCACTCTTTCACTACTTCTCTCTGTTTCTGTCACTACTAGTCTTTTTCCTTCTCCTCTTCCTCTCCTTCCCTATTATACATCATCATCTTTTCTCTCTCCCCCCATCTCTCTTCCTCTCATGCATTTCTCCTTTGCCCTATCACATATATTCTCCTGTCATGTCCTTATCTTTGTGTTTTTTCCTTTTCGTCTCAGGTCTGGATGACAGTCTGCAGCAGTACATCCCGTCCTTCCAGCAGCAGCAGGTGGATGGGGAGAAGCTGCTGAGGATCTCCCACCAGGAGCTGCTGTCCCTGGGTGTGTCGCGGGTCGGACACCAGGAGCTGGTCCTGGAGGCCGTGGACCTGCTGTGTGCCCTGGTCGGTATCCACTTGACTCTCCGAGGTCTGGGCGTCTCTGGGGGAATGTTATTGGAGAAACTCAAACTTGATTCATTGTGCACGTTATTTCTCAAGGAATCCAGGATGACACCCTTTATTTAATCTTGATGGGATGGTTTATTGCTTCCTGTAGGTCAGAGGTCAGAACGGCACCTCTGGAGCTGGTAGGGATTCAGGTCCAGATTCACTAAGAGTGCGAGGGGACATTTTCTGGGTTTTTTTGCACCTCAGTTGAGCTAGCAGTGTAGAGTTTTGGTGCAAGTTGTGTCAAGTTGTGGTGCAAACAAGCCTCTGAGAGATCACTGTGCAGACAAATAGCCCTTCATCACCAATTTCAACCCAATGAGTTTCAGCTGTAAGACTAATCCACCAAGGCTGGCACCCTTTGCTCCCTAAAGTCCCTTTACAGCTGGAGTGTTCAGGATGGAAACCCTCTCTCTTGCTTCCTGACTTGCTGGTGACGATGATAGCAGCCGGTCTGAATGGACAAACCCGTTAAGTGAAGCCTCTTTTCAAAGCATCTTGCTACGATAATTTGGGGGAGTTGGTGTCGCAACGTGTTAGTGAACTGGATGTAACCTCCAGCTGCATGTCCTCATATCCAGAGAAATATTATGTGGCCAAAACAATGAGATTTACAGTCAGTTTACATGTGCATGACCATGTCGGGTGGAAAGAGGCTTTATTTTTAGGCAGCTTTCCACTCACTGCACACGGTTAATGATTAGCATGGCCTCCCTGTGTAAACCTGTAGTGACCTGAACTCCAGTGTCTTGCTCAAGGGTGAATAACTTCAAACGTTGGTGGCTCCAAAAGGCAGCGAGAGGTGACTGAATTATTTGACTTCAGTACCCAGAAATCCTGTAAGGTGATGTCAGTAAACTGCACACATCGCACTCATGTTTACTATAAGTCACCAAGCTAGCCTGTGATGCTTCATACCAAAAGAAACCAAAGACCTAGCGTTGGTGAGTCCAGTTTTCTCTGGGCGGAGCCTCGCTGTTGTTCAGGAAACAGTTTGAATTTTGCTCTGAAGTTCTCAGTTGTCACTTCCTGTGTGCAGATGATTTCCTACCAGACACCAGAATTTGGGGCGATTAGGGTGAATCTACAGACACACTTCCTGACTTAGGTTGCTGACGTTCTTTAACATAACATTCTTGCCTAGTGCAGCAGTAAGCTGGGAAAGGTTTGAGCATGCAGGTATGTGTCCACATCTGTGCATCCTGAAGCTCCTCCACTGAATTAAAGTGCAAGATGCTGTCTTTGGCTCAACGGCAGAGATTGGAGTCTGGCTTCTCCGATACCTAGCTTGTACCCTGAAGTTCAAGGTGCATTCATGATGCTAGGACGTTCTTCACTGTGGGTATTATGGGTAGGAAGTCATGCAGTAGGTACAGAATGGAAAGGAGTAGCGTGCATACATGAGAATCAAAAACAGGAGAATTACCTTGGAGGGCAAAAGGGATAGAGAAGTACCTTGTCTATGTATAGACTCTTACTGCCCCAGTGACAGGAGGTGTGGTGTTGTACCAGGCTGGTGTGGCAGAATGACCATTTGGAGAGACAGGAGGATTAGGAAGGAATGTACACTCAGCTGTCTGTCTGTCTGTGTCTATCTGTCTGTCTGTCTGTCTGTGTCTATCTGTCTGTCTGTCTGTGTCTATCTGTCTGTCTGTGTCTATCTGTCTGTCTGTCTGTGTCTGTCTTTCTGTCTGTCTGTCTGTCTGTGTCTGTCTGTCTGTCTGTCTGTCTCTTCCACATTTCTCTCCTCATTACCCCTCTCCCTTTCTGTCTCTCCCATCTTTGTCCACTGAACATGGAATTCCTGGAATATCATGGAATTTTGAGAGGTGCATTCCAGGGAAAGTCAAGGAATTTGCTAAATTCTCTGGGGAAGTCAGGGAATATCAGGGACTTTTACAAACTGGTCACTTTACAGGGATAAAGCGGAATGTATTTTCTTGTTTCATTGCATTAGCTACAAACAAACCAGGAAGGGATGATTTTTTTTTTTTGCTCATGGAAGTGCTCTGTTTTAGTCATGGAAAGTCATGGAAAAGTCAATTTTATCACTCTGTGTCTCTCTTTCTGACCTTGCCATCCTTCCTCCTTGTCTCTAAAAGTGATTCAGTTATGAAATAGACCAACCATGGTAGCTGTTGATATTAGTGAAAACTATAATTCACCTTGTCTCCCTGAAAACAAGTGAAATGATTTCAATCTCACCATTACATTTGTTGACTTGCTGAATTCGAGCAGCCTCCCCATGAGGTTGCAGCTTTATCTGCCTCCATTCCATCACATGGTCTGATAGCGGTGGTTTATTTTGGGCTCGGCTCTCCTGCCAGAGAATGTGCTGATTCAAATATAATGCTCTCTGTTAAATCTTTGTCAAATCTGGCAAAGCACAGGCAACGCATGTTTCATGCTGCTACACTGTAAAATACCCAGGGCTCCTGCACAGGAGAGCCTGTAGAAGTATGGAAAATGAATTTGAACATGTCCAGATACATATCCACATATCTGATACAAATCGCTCTAGACTCTATAGTCATTTCACATATATTGATATATAGATCAGCTTTAGATTGATATGACCTTGTTGGCACCCATATTGACCAGCCACCATTCGTATAAATCTTGAAATCAAGTCAAGAAATTGAAAGGAACAATATGTGGGAACCTTGAACACCTTGAAAGTACTTAGAGTAACAAGTGTCTTGTCTTATTGGCAGATGTTAACGGGTCTGCTAATGGGAAGGTTTGCAACCTGTCTTTGTCCTTAAACTGAAGGTATTTGATATTTGGTATTTGTTAAGACGTGTGACTTTCATGAAGCAAAATTCCTTAAACCCAACAAAATGATATTTAAAAGCTCTGGTTGTCCTGAATACAAGGCAAGCTCTTTATTTTTCCAGGCTCTGTGTGTCTCAGAGTAAATAGGAGGATTTACAGTCAGTGCTCAGCCTCCATTGTGTAGCTGAATAGGATCCACCAGCCTTTTAGACGGAGCCTGGCCCCAACGCCTCCTACTGTACCCAGTGACAAACAGTGGCGGTGGGCAGGACGATCCAGGGCGCCATTAAAAGGCTTGGTGGCGACTGACCACAGCAAGCTCAGCCTCTGTCCAATGAGACAGAAGAGCAGTCCAACTGGGAGAAGGAAGATCCCAGTTCAGCAATAGGTTACGTCCCGTAGTTCCTCTGAAGTTATTCTCCATTAGATTTAGATTTTAGGCGTTTATTTGTACCCCACATGATTTGCAGGTTCCTATGGTCATGGAAATGTTGAATGTCTCAGCTTGGCTGCTTGTTGATCCACTTCCCTTTGAGGAATAAAAACCCAGATCAGAAATGTCCTGATAGTATCGGTCCTAAGAGATAGTTGGAGCAGAAATAAGACCTGGACATTCACACCACAGATTCAACTGAGCACAGAGACTCTGATGGATATTGGTCCTGGAGATGCTGCTGCAGGTCCTGGAATAGTCCTGGAATAGTCCTGGAATTTGATTAGCCAAAGGGTGTAGGAACCCTGGTTTTGGTTGTGTGTGTTTTGAGTGTAAACCTCCATCGCACTGATTCAAATCTTCTGTCACCAGTGTTTTTGGTGCTGTAGACATCATGTCCCATTCTTCAGGAGTGAGTCTGCACTGCAAAAATATCTGTCTGATTGTAGATCAGTTAGAAAAACCGAAACCATCACAGTCCAAAAGCCCAAATGTCTTTAAGACAGTTTTTAGTCTAACTAACCTTTTTGCTGTTATTATTTTAGATCATATTTCAAGGTAATGTCACTTGATGTACAGAGATTCTTGAAACGAGGCTCCTTGTTGTGAAACCAAGCGGAGTAATCTTGCCCGGAGGCAGATTTCATCGCTGCTTTTAGGAGAAGTCCGGCTTTAAGACTGATCCAGGTTAACTGACTTGTCGCGGCAGGTATTTTTTACAGTGCAGGACTTAGTTTAATGCTCTGTGGTGTTGAGCAGGAAACAGATGTTACCCTCCCACCTGTCAGAGAGACCCCCCACCCTTCCCCTGACACACACACACACACACATGAACACATACATAAACCAGAAGACACATAAAAACAGACAAACACAAGAAAACACACACAAAGACACACACACGCTTATTTATGTGTATCCACTTACAACACATACAAACACACCTACACATCAACACACAGACACACACAAAGAGAGGACAAAAACACACACATAGAAACACTTACACACACATGCTTACTTACATGTATACACCTAAAAACACAAACAAACACACCTACACATAAACACACACAAGTCCACGTGCAAAGACACACCCATAAACACACACGAACACAAACACACTCCCACACAGAAAAACATACAGACACACGAGAGCACGCACACAAACACACCTAAGAACATACAATAATACACACTCATAAAAATGAACATGCAGACACAAACTCTCTCACACACACAGTGCAGCATGTCGAGGAAGAGCCAGTGCGGCATTGTTCCAGAAGTTTCCGCTGTCAGATGATCATTTTTCCATCGAGGCTCATTCAGCAGAACAGGAGACACTTTCCCACTTCCTGCATCGGATACCAAAAGTACACGACGCGACCGGTTCGAAATTCCTTCCCTCTCATATCTGAGACTCATGCCTGGCCAGAGGTCAGGCAGCTGCCCTTCAGGCCAGCCTAAAAGCTTTGTGCTTCGACGAGGATGGGATTCGAACCCATGCGTGCAGAGCACAATGGATTAGCAGTCCATCGCCTTAACCACTCGGCCACCTCGTCTCCTGATGCTGCCTGGCCTCTGGGTTGAGAAGGAAAACACTCCTCTCTGGACAGAACAGTTTTTGCAGGTTTGGGCTTAAGACTCTGTTGCCACGGTAACACGTCTGCCAAATCCCAAACTGTCAACAAACTGATCCGGTTAGCTGAGTTAGCCACGTTGTTACTAGAACAATCTACATCACGTGTTCCTTTATTTTGGTGTTGAATGTAACTCTAGGTAACATTAAAGGTCTTGAAAGTGGCTTGTGTGGTTTGTTCTAGTGCGTTGGTCCCGGGTGGGCGGGTTCATCACATCGGACGACACAATAAGTGCCACAAAGTTTAGACAATCACAGGAAAGTATTTGAAAGTCAGTACAGAATACTTTTCTGTAGTCGCCACTGTCTGAATTGTTTGGATGCTGCTAACCCCACCCATCTGGTACTCCCTGAAGGTTAAAACAAACACACAGAGTCTGACATAAACTACTGATGTATGTGTCTTTACATGTCTGGAGTTGTAGAGATCTTGATTCAAATGGAGATATTTATCATAGTGTTACTGCTCCAGTGTGTAATTGCAGTATGCTGTCCCTTACCCAGACACTGTCCACACACATTTACACATTGATATAGTGGATTGACGACACTTCTCCTCTCTTAAATTGATTGCATATACTGTCAATCCTTGGAGCAAAATCTCAGACGGTTAACTGAGCTTTTGGGAACAACAGAGCTGTGTTTTGATTTCTCCAGAACATGTAGAGACCCAAAATCCAGATGGTCACTTTGTTGTGTTTGTACTTTATGTGGATTGGTTCTGGCTTCGTGCTTCTTCCCTCAGAGTTGGTCGAGCAAAGATAGATTCACATCGGTGTTTGTCTGATTCAAAGACAAATTCTGCCTGTTTACACAGAAAATACCGTCTTCATCTAGAGCTGCTCAGATGCTCAGAGTTTCACTTGTTTTAATAATTACTTGAAACAGTATCTTGAAATGCAGCACATCGCTCAACAGTATCTGGAAAACATGTTGGGTTCAATGTTGGATTTTACAGTTGTCAAACAGCTGGATTGTCAGTTTGGCTGTAGATGTTTTCATTGGCACTGAGCGTCATGATGCCTCAACCTGAGCTGCCTCAGGGGGAGAGAGACAGACAGACAGACAGACAGACAGACAGACAGACATTATAGCATGCAAACAATCCAGTTTGGGTTCTTCTCTGAAAACAGTGGAAGGAATGCCAACTTTCTGTTGTATGGAAACTTAAAAGTTGTATCGAGACATGAGAGGCATAAAACATAAAAAAGATAGTAAAAATGCAACTCCCTACTAAATGAACCTACTAAAACACCATCTGAACTCAGTTGAACTACCGAGCTGCTGCAGAGTGTTAACAGGCTAGGTGAATCACTCCCCAACACCGGGGAGAATAAAGTCCATGCAGCACCTTCATCACAACGCAACTGATTGACATGACATGTGGACTGAAGTGTTGCTCATACCTGAGGAAAATGTCTCCTTGGTGATGTGAATGTTTATGGCAGTGAAATGTTTTGTGGCTCTAGCTGTCTAACCATAATAATCTTTATGTGTTTACCACAAAACAGTTCCAAAGCGCTGCGTGGACATTAAAACACTAACAAATAAGTTAATAAGATCAATAATACCATTGTCAGACATGAATGAAGTTATTTGTGGTGAACAGAAACCTCATAAGAACCCTCTTTGACATATTGATCATGCACCACTAAAGCTCTCTGTTGGTCAAGTGAAGCTGATGTGATGTGGAATACTTTCTAGTCGGATGAGCGTCATGGTGACTGGTCCTCAGGAATGCAGTGGGGGGGTCAGGGGTCATGAGAATCGTTATGGTGCCGTTAATCTCCCATCAGTCCTGGTTATGATAGGAAGATTGTTTTTGTGTTTTCTCATTTGGACATTTACATTTATTCAGAGGAACCTGAAAGGTGCTTTTAGCAACGGGGCTTATGGGAAATGTAGTTTTGATTTGGAGAAGAATCTCATTGGTTTCATTGATGAAGGATGAAATGTTAAGATATCGTTTTTCTATCATTTTTTCAACAGAACTACGGCGTGGAGTCAGACAACCTGAAGACACTGGTGGGGAGGATGAGAGCTGCGTTCAACAACCTGAACAACGCCACATCGCAGCGCAGGAAGAACCCCGACTATCACGGCAAAAACTCCCATCAGCCCTCCAACGACTTCCTGACCGCCGTGGTGGAGCTGATCGGTGCAGCCAAGAGTCTGCTGGCCTGGCTGGACAGGTAGAGACACACACACACACACACACACTGAACATTCCCGTAGGAATGCAGTGCTGTGTGTGTTGTCCTGTAGTAAAAGCAGCAGTGAATCAGACAGACGTCATGCAGGTTTCCTCAGCTTGTTCCAGCTTGAAATGCATTCCAGTTCAACTCCAAC
>OOFE01047136.1:0-20762 GCA_900323365.1 Monocentris japonica
AGGGGGGGGGGGTAAAAACGCCGTAAAAATTGACGCGCTGCTCGCACGCAAGCACACACAAATAGCGCATGATCTGAATCAAACCAAACAATAAACTGCAGCACTGCCCGTTTCTCCCCCCCTGCCTCCCCATTGTCTGTTGCGTTTCATTCATTCATTCACTGACAGATGGATGGGCGAACAGGCCTGCTTTGCAGCGGCATTTCCTAGTCACGTCGCTGGCGGAATGACATGAAACCTCAGATCCCATCAGTCCGGTAATCTCGGCCGCCTCTGCCGAGACCCGACAGCACCGAGCAACTGCAGTAATGGTGTAGTAAATTACAGACGGACGCTACGCATAAAATCACGGCAAAACTACAAGTCTCCATAGGAATATTATAAGGAGCATTCTAGTGATGCTATAGGAGATGCTCAATACCACAAAGTACGATCAGGTCGGTATAAACTCACTACTGAGCAGCACGGACATACTACAAGTCCCTATAGGAGATGTGATAATATGGAATATAGGGATTTTGCGTTAAGGCGCGTTCCCGTTGGGAACGCGATTTTCTCTCTTAACTGCAACAAAGACGGATTTGACGGCAGTCTATGGTACATTTATAAGCCTCACCCTCTTCTACAGCAGCTTGTAGGGCTGGTCCGATGGTCCTCCGCTCCCCCTCTCTCTCTCTTTCTCTCTCTCGCTTTTTTTCTCTGTGTCTTTCTATCTCTCTCACTCTTTCCTTTCCTGTCTTTTTTCCTCCCGTAGACTCGTAACTGGAGGAGTGGAGTTGGGCTGCCGCGTCAAGTTAGACAGAGTTAATTAGCGCGATACCGGAAAAATAAAAATCTGCCTTCAAAATAAAAGCGTAAAATGTGTCACTTGGAAAAATAGACTCAGTAGAGTGGAAATAACTAAGGGTGTGGAAAATCCCCTCCCACTCTAACCTTCCTCTTTCTTCATTGACAATATGACAAGTATAAACAAACAAGGCACATTATCACATTATCACAAAATTTTCTGCCTCAGGTTGAGCAAGAACAAAACCAAGTGCAAAAATGACAGAAAGCAATAACGCTAAGATAAAAATACATAAATGATAATAACCAAAAAAAATAGGGTTATCTCAGATTAACTTAAACATATCTAGTAATGAGAACAACTTAAGAGCTTTCTTGTCTTTAACAAGTTTCAGTGACTTGCTCAACTCATTCTGCCAATGGTTCAAACTGGGTTCAGTCTTAAAGTATCTACATTTATGTACAATATTGAGAGCAAAGTCCAAGTTCCTGTTTTCAACAAAAACACCAAACTTGACTGTCTTCACTGTCAAGGGTGACAACTCAATCTCCTTGAAGAATTTGTTTGTTGGGTGAATCTCATAAAATTTTGAAGTTAACCTCTTTTACCTTAGGAGGAAGTGGAAATGAAATATATCTTTTTCTTATTTTCTTAACCTCTTCAACCCCTAATTCCCATAAAACATATTTTCTTCTTATTGGGTTAGGGTAACATTCCTTTAATAGAATGCTTCTAATAACTCTATTGTCACAAAAGTCAATTCCTTCGATGCAAAGTTGCCTCAGCCCAGGAGAGACCTTTGAGTATAGAATGTCTTCTTTAACCATTGATCTCAGAGAAACTGGTATGGCTTTTCTGATTCCATTATAGTTCTTTACAGTACATTAGAGTTGGAATTTCTCACAGAATTCCTCATCCCTTCGGATCTCCATTCCTCTATGTACACAGATTTTCTACTAAGCAATATGTATCTGTTGTTCCACACTGGTGTGTTATGTGGAGTGAAGTTATGTTTATGTATTCATTTCCAAGAAAGAAGAATTTTGCTGATGGAAAAGCAGAAAGTTTAACCGATAGTGAGCTACAATCAAAATCACAACGTAGTAAGTCTATTCCACCCATTTTTTGAAAAATGACATTAGGGACAATAAACCAAAAAGAGTGTCAATTGTTAATTAAAGATTTTAGCCATTTCAACTTCAAGACACCATTGGTGATATCAAAATCAATCGCATTCATACCTCCATCTTCATAGTTTTTAACAATGTCATCCTTCCTTATGTAGTGACATTTGTTTCTCCATATGAATTTAAAATTGACATTATTTGTTGTTTTAATCATTCTAGCTGATATGGCTAAGGAAAAGGCCGGGTAAATGAGTCTGGACAAGCTATCCATTTTGGATAATAGAACTCTTCCAAAGATTGTAATATCTCTCTGCAGCCACCTGTTTAGAATTGACTAACATTTGTCTATATTATTCCAAATACTCATATTGTCAGTTGTTGTTTTATCCTTAGAAACAATCCCTAAATATTTAACCTCCTTCTTAATCTTTATATTATATAATGGCTGTAGGGGATAACCATGTAAAGTTAGTATTTCAAGCCTGAAGCTTTTGAAAATTAGTTAATAGACTGTAAGACTAAGGGAATTTGATTTTCATTTTTTAAAAATAAAGTTGTCATCTGCCAACTGACTTATTACTATTTGTCTACCCATCACATTTAACCCTTCAATGAGATTATTTTTGATCAAAATAGATAACATCTCTGCAACCATTATAAACAATAACAATTACAAAAACAATTACATTTATAAATCTCTCACCAAATCCAAAGTAATGCAGAGTTTTCAGTATGAAAGGATGTTCAATAGAATCAAATGCTTTATTAAAATCTAAAAATAAAATAAACCCACTTCCTTGAATCGTATCGCTATAATCAAATCTAATACTGTCACAGCTGTGCCTCTGTCTCCCCTTGTGTTTCCTGTGTCACCCATTCCTCCTGTGTTCCATGTCCCCGGTTTTGTCTTTCTCTGTTTGTATGTGTGTGTGGGTGTTCCAGCCGTCTCCCTGGGTCCTACACTCCTCCCTGTTACTGGCTCATCATCTCCTCCCCTGGCACACCTGTCTTCCATCAGCTCATCAACCCACCAGTATATAAACCCCGGCTTTCCTCCCACTCATTGCCAGATTGTTGCTCTACTCTAGTGGTAGCTCAGCCTCAGCCTCAGCCTCAGCCTCAGCCTCAGCCTCAGCCTCAGCCTCAGCCTCAGCCTCAGCCTCAGCCTCAGCCTCAGCCTCAGCCTCAGCCTCAGCCTCAGCCTGTTACCCCGTATTCGTTTCCGCTCATACCTGCTTTGTCTCCCGTGCCTCAGGATCCCAGCCTGTCTGCTTACCTGCCTGCCAACCGCCTGCGAGCCTACCTGCTACGCACCCATCCTCGCTTCCCTTGCCTATCACGCCGCCTTGCCATCTCCATTCCTCCTGCCATCTCCAGCCTTCCCTATTCCTCCCCATTTCCGGTGAAAACATCTCAATAAATCTGTTAACCTTCCATTCGCCTCTGCCTCTGTGTTCTGCAGTTGGGTCCGTCAGTGACCTACGCGTGACAAATACAAGTCTTATGTTATTATGAATTGACCTTCCTTTCACAAATCCTGATCGTGTCTCACTAATTATGGTCGAAATACCTTTCTTCAGCCAAGCAGCAATAGCCCCAGAAAGTTTTATATAATTGGTATTAAGCAATGTGATTGGTCTCAAAGGATCTAATATTCTTTTATTTTTACCAGATTTAGGAAACGGGGTGATTAAACCTTGTTTCATGCTTCACATCAGTTCTTTCTTCTCTATACACTCCTTTAAAGCTTTCAATAATAAATTTCTAACATCCTTCCAAAAGAACTGAAAAAAATTGTCCGTGAGCCCATCTGGCCCTGGAGATTTGTTTGAAGCCATCTTCAAGATAACTGAATCCAATTCCTCAATTTTAAGATCTGACTCACATAAATCCTTAAAGGAGTCCTCAATACATGGGATAACGTTCTTGATTTTATCAAAAAAAGATATCAGCATCAACCAAAGAGTAATTTGAGGAATATAACTTAGAGTAGAATGAGAAAACATATTTTTTTATACTTTTCTATACTTTGCTTTCTACCCCATTTATCATTAGACCTATAATTGAGTTTCTCTGCTGTCTGCTTTTTTCTAATTTATTAAAATTCGAGGAATTCTTCTCACCTGCCTCAATCTATTTTGCTTGTGATCTTATAAAAGCACCCTGAGCTCTTTCAAGATAAAGATCATCTAACTTGACTTGTAACTCCATCAATCTATTTTCTTGACAGTTTAGTTCAGATTTACAACAGCACTGACTTATTTCCCGAGGTAAATAACTTTCATATTCTCTTTTGCAAGTTTCTTGCAAAAGTATGGTAAAGTATGGTAAATTCTCTAACCTTAATAAATTCCCATTTACTAATATTACTTTCAATTGATTCATTATTTTTCAATATCCCTTATTATTTCTCTGATCTTATTGCAATATTCTTCATAATGTAACAATCTGGCGTTAAATTTCCAATACACTTTATTTCTGGTTTCCCTCATTGTGGGTTCTAAAACTAGATCTATAAAACAATGATCAGATAAAGGCACATTAGAGATTTTAGTTTGCCAAGCATATCTCAGAATGTTATCACTCACCAACCAATAGCCAATTCTAGACTTGTTCCCTCCGTTAGTCCAAAAAGTTGTATCTACGTCAGGAGAATGAGTCTCTTGCAAAAACAAATGACATTTTTGTCCTTTAAAAAATAAAAACAGTGCTTTTCTCTTTACAATGTCCTTCAAGCCCCTAACATTCAATGAACCAAACAAAATTTTAAAGGGGACATATTTTACTCTTTTTTGGCTATTTACAACTGTTCCCTGAGGTCTTGACAAGACGTTTGTGAAATCTATATTTAAAAAAATCCTAAAACCAGCTTCTGTAGTGGGTCTTTCAGTTTCTCATTTTCTCCATTGTAAAGAACAGGCTGTTTTGAGGACGTGGAGGGCTATGTAAATGAGCACTGCTCTGATTGGTCGCCTCATTGGAAGGTTTGTTGGAGGCAGAGAGCAGAGCTCCTGTGCTGCTCAAGGTAAACAAGCTTGACGCCGTAATTTTCCATAACCATGGCGGCCGCTCCTGGGAAGAGGCAGCTGAGGCAGTTCCACTTAGGAGAACCCAGCAAAACGTTTCTCAATGGTAATAATTCCGTGTAATATTGTACTTTCGTGCTTTGTGTTTGTGTGTATGTGGGTGTGTGAGTGATGCGCTCTGCTGTAGCCGGTCTGTTTATGGCTCATGTCCATAAGCTTATTAGCTACAACTTGCAGACAAGCTAGGATTGACAATGTTGTTGAGTTAGCCAATATATTATTGGATGCAACGTATTTGCATCCAAACAGCACAGCGCAAATAATCAAACGTTTCATATAATAGAGGCCCTGTACTTCTCAGTCCACATCTTGCCAGTACTTGGATACACCGTAAAGGTGTATCTAAAACTACATTGATTACACGGAAACAATGTCTTTTATCACTAGTCACCGTTTGGATCTCCCTGCAGCACACGTTTTCTCTTTCAATTGGCATTGTGGCACAATTACCACAAGTGCACCTGTTGAGAATTAGATAGTGCAGACAGTGCTACACACACATCAGCACTAACATCATATGACCGCAACACACACATATTACAATCCCACACCAAAATGATTTTCTCCCCCTGATCATCCCGGATCTCATACCCCCTACATCAACATCTCATGTACAGCAACTCCTGGGAAAACTTCCTCCTGAGCATGTTGCTAACTATGCCAGGTTCACCCGTGCGACAAAACCAGGCGTTCCCTATAACCTGGTTGACTTCAAGCTATGGCCACACAAATGCGTGACAATGATGTAGAGGAATGGAAACCTATGAAGTCCAGCTATCCAGTGGCTACTATACTTCATGGAACTAGTCATCCTCAAAACCAAACTCAGCAACCTGTGATTGAGTCTGCTACACGTCGCAGTCAGACATGTCCTTTTTGTGGTGTCCCTGACCACCACAAGTGTCTGTCCAGATTTTCGTCAGTTATCAAAGGATGCGGTCAGAAGGTGGATCCAAGAGGAAGAGTGTTGCTGGAGATATACACGTGAGCACAGAGCCTTGAATTGTGACCTAAAGAAGCTTTGCCTGAAATGCAAAGGAAAACACCTCGGAGTCCTTCATGAGGTGAACCAGCCACAAAGGGATTCAAGCACTTCTTGCCTTATTTGTTCAAGCTGCAGTACAAGAGCCCTTTTGAAAGTAGCCAGAGTTCTGCTAAGTTAAAGGGGGAGAAACCTTGAAATGTATGCAATATTGGATGACGGTTCGGCGCAAACTATGCTATTAGCAACTGCAGCCAGCTCTCTTGGTCTTGATGGGGCGGCTGAGTCTCTTATGCTGAAAACCATTCGCCAAGGGACTGAGACTCTAGCTGGTGCTACAGTAACATTCAACATTGCCTCAGCCTCAGATGCAGACAAGAAGTTCATTATAAGGAATGCTTTCACTGCCAAAAAAATTGAGTCTTGCACCGCAGTCTTATCCTGTTCAGGTTTTCCAAAGATTCAAGCATCTACATGGCTTACCACTCCAGGCTTTCCAAAAGGTTCAACCCTTACTCTTTATTGGCTCGGATCACCCTCATCTCGTATGTACTGTGGAACGAGTTTGTTTGGGTCCAGGGGATGGCGAAGCTGTTGAAGAATCCAGAGCAAGCAGCCATTTATGATCATGAGATCAACAAGTTGCTAGAGGCTGGGTACGTGAAGAGGCTTAGCCCTCAGGAAGTGGTCGGAATCATTGAGTCATCATGGTATATACCCCACCATCTTGTGGGACACAATGGCAAACACCACCTGGTGTTTAACTGCTCATTTCAATACCAAGGGCAAATTCTGAATGACTATCTTCTTCCTGGTCCAGTTCTAGGCCCTTCCTTGATGGGTGTTCTGCTGCGCTTTCGTCAGCATCCTGTTTCCATTTCTGGTGATATCAAAGCCATGTTCCACCAGGTCAGGTTGCTGGCTTAGGACAGACCACTCCTCCATTTCCTATGGCGAAATACGTGACGGGAAGAACCAGTGGAGGTATATGAGTGGCAAGTTCTGCCGTTTGGTACCACATGCAGCCCTTGTTGTGCCACATATGCTCTTCAAGGACATGTGAAGGACAATCAAGTGGGTCAGGAAGACGTCTCAACATCAGTCCTACAGTCCTTTTATGTAGACAACTGTCTGCAGACTTTTCCCACTGAAGAGCAGGCCAGAAGTCTCCTAGACCAGCTGCGAGCATTGCTCGCCTCCAGTGGCTTTGAGATCCAACAGTGGATCAGTAACCTCCCCTCAGTGGTTCAGCATCTACCCAAAGAGGCTCGATTAGAGAGCACCGAACTGTGGCTTAGCCAGGATCACACTGACCCATGGGAAGGGGCATTGGGTTTGAGATGGTACTGCTCCTCAGACACTTTAGGGTACAAACACAGACCTGTTGAATACCAGACTCTTACCCTCCATAATGTGTATAGGGTGCTGGCCAGTCAGTATGATCCCCTTGGGTTCATCATCCCATTCACCACCCGGTTATCCCAGTCCCATGGGATGGGATAACTCATACCTTCCTGATGCCTTTGTGAAAGCTTGGACATCATGGGAAAAGGAACCTCCACCTTTGGCCAAAATCAAACTCCCAAGGTGTTATGGACCCACTGAAGACCAAGATCCTTCAGTGAATTGCATGTGTTCTGCCTCTGAAACAGCTTATGGCTCCGTTGCATATCTGAGGGCAGCGGACTCGAACGGGCAGGTTCATGTCTCTTTCGTCATGGCTCATTCAAGGGTGGCACCGAGACGGCAGATCACTATTCCCCACCTAGAGTTGTGTGCTGCTCTCACCAGAGCCCAACTAGCAAGGATGCTGCAGACAGAGCTGATTTTCCCTCTCCACCGCTTGGTGATGTGGACAGACTCCACAACTGTTCTAACCTGGCTGCAATCAGAGTCCTGCCGGTATAAAATATTTGTTGCATCCCCTTGGATCACAGAGATCCTTGAGTACACTACTCCCTCAGACTGGAGGTATATTAATTTGGTAAGCAACCCAGCAGATATTACCAGAGGGAAAACCCTTGCAGAACTACACTGAACTTGCAGCGTACAGTTGTGGTACTACTCATGTAGTACCAACTAATGTTCCTTCAAACATCCTCCACTTCCAGTGCTGGGAGGATTTGGTGGTTGGCGCCTCTCAACACATCATCTCGTCCTTGGATGCAACTTCTCAACCCTCTGAGAGATCTTATGTGGAGACTTTCCTTCTACGGTATGCACAACAGGAGAGTTTCCCAGAGGAGTATGCTTTACTACAGGCAGGTAAACCTGCCCCCAATCAAAGCCGGCTAAACAATTTGGCCCCTGATTTCGATCACACCACAAACCTGATCAGTGGGTGGTCGGCTGCGCAGAAGTAAGGATCTGGATTATAACAATATCCACCCTGTAGTCTTGGATCCAAGAAACTACATCGTGCAACTGCTTATTAAGGATTATGACAACAAGTTACACCATCCTGATCCGGAGAGTTTTTGCCAGCCTCAGGAGGAACTATTGGATCTTACGTAGGAGACAAGCAGTAAGGAAACACCAACATTCATGTATAGACTGCAAGAAATGGAAAGTAAAACCACTGATTCCTCGGAAGGCTGACTTACCTCCATCTCGCCTGCGCTTATTCAAGCCTCCTTTCTGGTCCATGGGGATGGATTGCTTTGGTCCTTTCCTCATTAAAGTTGGCATACTCTTCAAATGTCTTACCACATGCTGCATCCGTACAGATCTTCTCTCCAGTCTGGACTGACAGTTTCCTCATGTCTTTCCGCCGCTTTGTAGCTTGGCGTGGAACCCCCTTTGAGGTAATTTCTGACCATGGCACTAACTTTGTTGGAGGAGAGAGAAAATTGCAGAAAAGCTTTGATCAGTTGAACCCTGCCCTTCAGGAACAACTAGCTAGATACAAAGTCCGCTTAAGGAATCCCCCGCATATGCCTCACTTTGGGGGAACCTGGGAAAGGGAGGTGAGCAGCATTAAGTCTGCATTACGTGTGACCTTGGGCGATCAAACTGTCACATAGGAGGTGTTAAACTGTACTAATAGAGGTGGAGGAAATCCTTAACTCAAAGCCCCTTGGATACTTATCATCTGACGTATCTGATCCTGACCCAGTTACTCCCAATCTTCTCCTCATGGGGCAGCTGGAGGCAGCCCTTCCTCAGGTTGTATATGCCCGTCCTGACCTTCTGGGTACAAGGAGATGGCATCACAGTCAAGTACTCGCTGATCAATTCTGGGCAAGCTTTGTGAAGCATTATCTACCAACACTTCAATCACGACAAAAATGGAAAGTGGATTACCCAGATCTCACCTTGAATGCCATGGTTATGGTTGTAGACCGCAATCTGCCCCATGCGTCATGGCCAATAGGAAAAATTCAGAAACTTCTCCTGAGCTCAGATGGCAGAGTCTGAGTGGCAGAGATACTGATAAAAGGGAAAACCTATGTGCGTCCTATCAGCTGGTTGGTTGCTCTCACTGAGATCAAGGATGATCCGGAACCTCTTCGTACAACATTATAAGGTTTTTCCTTCAAGTCAAATATGGTTCACATATTTGAGGGATGGCTGGAAAATCCCCTCCCACTGTAACCTTCCTCTACCTGCCTTTCTGCTTTCTGGATGGGCGGAGCGTCAGAATCAATATAGGCAGCCAGCTCACCTGTGGCAAACCCTTGGAGAACAAAGAAGCTGGCTAGCCTCATGTGGATGCTTCATCCCTCCAATAGTTTGACATGTGTATATGATATGCAAGTTTCCTTTGGTTTAAAATGCATTTATAGCAGCTTTAGTAGTTTGATTTATTCTCTGTACTTATTAAGTAATGGTAAAGTTATTTCTTCATTCCCAGATTTACACAGTAATTGTGTTTGAAGATAAATTACCTTTGTTGGAGTCTTGAAATTAGGAATTATGTCTAGATTAATATTCTTTATCATTTTTCCTGCCTTTACTTATGTCCTAACAGACAAGCCATTGAGTTGGTGATAATCCTGGAACCTGACTATCCTTAGGAGATATCAGTATTCCTTCAAGCTAAATATTCTTCAGTCATGATAACATTAAACACAATGGTAATCAAATCTATCAAATCTAAGGGCACCATTGCCATTAACCTTCCCGTTTTGCCATAAATTGGCCTCTTTCATTCTAGATTGTTGAATGTAAAAAGGCCTCAATTATTTAATTAGAGCGACTGTGTTGACTGATGTGCACCTCGTTTCAAGTGCGTAAGTTGCCTCATCTGTCTATTTCAATAAAAGATATCACAATGAATCTCGAGATCAAAGAACAGCCAATCAGGAGAGTGGGTGGGCCTTGATCAATCAACAGAGGACCCCCTCTGAGTCCAGCTAGTCCACCCACAACTCTCTTGCAGGGAGGTGAGAGCTGGCATCTGGGACCAGCAATTCCATGACCCGTGGGAACCTTGCGTACTCTACACCAGTAGACATGCAACAAAATTTAAAGCGCACAAGACTGCAGCCAAAAGAATCGCACTTGCCATTTCTTCTCTTAATTGACAGGTAGTGTCGCCTTACCTGTGGCCCTGCTCTTCTTAACAAAGCTGCTTTTATGCAGAACCTCCGACACCAGAAAATACCTTTTACATTCACAATTGTATTGGTATAAATAAGTTTTCGAGATCCCGCCTCTCGTCGCAATATGAACGTGCAGTTTTAGCCTTGGGGTAAATGTGCAGCCTCTCGTCTCAGCAAACAAACTGATGACAGAAGAGGAGGAACTTCACCATAGGTTATACAGACCCAATGACCTGACCGGTGTATGGACCGAGGCTCAGACCTGAGTGTTGCAGTGTTAAAATGCTCATTGAAGCCACCGCACAGTCTGATAAAGGAGCAACTTAAAGCCTGCTTGTGCAGCATTAAATACCCTATCACCCACCCTAGGGACACACAATTCATTGTAAGATTGCATATTTTCCTGCTATGTATATGCACCATAAAGAATAAATAATAGTAGCATATTGATTGAAGTGTGGTAGCTTTGATGGGTCTGAACCAGTCCTTTACCTCAGAGCTGACAAGATGAAGCAGCCCTCAGTTATCTTTCTTGTACATCACTATTAACTTGCTGTATCAGTGGAAAGAATGCAAGAGTGCTGTTGTTCATCCAAAGAACAGCTACAATTATTAAGTGGCCAGTAGATAATCTGTATCACAAAATGTCTTCACCAATAAAAAATAACCTGGTTATTCTCTGAATGATGCACGTGTGTGCGCAGTATTGTACACAGTACGTGTCTGATCCACTGAAAGATATATTTGGGAGGTTGTATGACCTTGTATGACCTCCTTAAACAGTCTCCTCCTTTCATCTCTCACATAGTTACCATTAACAAATGGATGCAAATCATTTACAGCACACACAGAGAACACAAATAAAAAAAATTAAAAGTACAATTTATTGACCAAACAAATAAAAACATAAAATACCTCTGGTAGTGAGAAAGCAAATTTGCATTCACAGTGAAAATGAACAGATAAACAACTGCGTGCCAGTTTCATGGAATCCTTTCAGCTTGCAATGTTCTCGAGTTCTGGATGCACATCTGAAAAACACAAGAAGAAATTGTCCTGATGCCCAGATAAAGACCAGTTCATCAAACAGTCAAGGTCTTTACACTTCAAACATCAAATTCAAGGATTCAATGACTCACGAGGGCTTGTTTGGTTAAACTCAAGGATAACTGCACTGGAAGAGCCTCATTTGCTTCATCATAATCTTGTCAGTTCAAATGCAGATCAGATTTCATTCTAAAACATGACTGCTAGCCCTGCATGTTGTGACGGTTTGAGTTGTTTGGTTTGGAGTGCCAGCCAGGTCTCTCTCCTGACATGTAAGATTAGTCAATGTCAGTTTGTCGAACCTACAAATACCTTACAAACAATTTCCAACAGTTTCAAGAAATCACTCAAACTCTTCAGTGCAGGCAGAAACAGCAGAGAGCATGGGTAAACATGAATGTGCATGTGTGCAAGAGTCCAAAAAAAAACAAACAAATCAACTGGTCCAAAACTCAGTCCAAACCCACATACACCCTGTGTGCAGGGTTAGAGTCCAAAACTCAGTCCATGGAAAAAACAAACAAAATTCAATTAAATTGGTTCAAAACTCAGTCCAATATAATCCCACGCTCAAGTCAATTATAGTCAACTACCTCATTAACCTAGTCCTCGGATTCCTTTTTGGACATCCAAAACCGGACTTGCCTCATTCCGCCTGGCAGTGACTGGCAGACGAGGGTATGCAAAAGAATTTCAAATCTATTGTGTGAATAGGCTCGAACGGGTGACTTGACAGCACCTTCCAGCACTAACACCTGGAAAATGGGCACAGAATAGGTGGCCGGGTACTCTTCATAAACCGGCCAAAATATGGCACCCTGCAGTTTTACCATCAACGTCAAAATGGCATGCTGATATAGCAGCCAAATAACCTTTAACTAGAAGGTGATAACCCTGTGTCAAACAGGCACTGCAGGAAGCTCAATATGAACCCTATATTACAGCGTAATGGGTCTTCGCTTGCCATTTATATGCATGTTGACAGTGCTCTAGCACTCTGAATTGTCTCCACTACCGCCAACAGTAACCCCTCACCTAAGAGGCGGTCCCATTCAGGTACCAAATGGCTGATGCCCCTACACCCGTGGGATGAAATGAATTAGAGCTAAGTGCACTGCTTCCAGCTCCAATACATTGATATGGCGATCCTCCCTCTTCTCCCATATGTAAAATCAAATACAGCAGTGCCAAACCTCATTACCAACAATGTTTCAGTGGCCTTCTAGAAAAAAAAAAAAAAAAAAGGACCTAATAGGCTGCAATGGCTTATTTGCCAAATTGTCCTTATTCATAGCACAAGATTATCAAACTTGTAATGGGTTGATCACATGGACTGGACATCTTACAAATACAATTACATAGTCCTACCATCTGATGAAGATGCAGCCTGGATTTGATCTGTGTCCAACTCCAATGCCGACACCCGACAGTGAGGTCTCTCCAATTATGGAACTGATCCTCTGATCCATGTCGGATAGCGCCACAGTGCCCTGCCATCCTCCTGTGGCTGATAATATGCGCCTACTTCTCGTTATACTTTTTTGCAATCTAATTTCGAACAATTTCCTTTTTACCTCAGCAACGGTGTGTTTCTGCAGCATTGACAGCATTGATAATTTCTTGCCATGCTTTACTTTTATCAGTTCTTGTGACTCTGCTGCTTATGCTTCTGAAAACTGTTGTTCATATTTTCAAAATTAGAGGTGAGCAGAGTAAAACGCAAAATGAGTACGCCATTCTGAAGCACGACAACTAATAGTCAAACTCACCCGTTTTTCCTCAGGAGACAATATGCGCTCCACTGCCACCACTTGGTACTGCTTATGCTTCAGGTTGCTGGGGAACTTTCTGATTCGGCGGACAGCCACGGTGATGCTGTCCTTGTTCAGCAGCTTCCTGGCATCTGCTGGTGAAGAGCCAGGATCCAGGATCAGAAGACACAGACTCCCATTCTTCTTCTGCTCCACACCCACTATGGAGCGGCTATGACCTACAGGCATCGAGGGCACATAGTTTTGTGGAACCCTTTGAGAAACTGAATCATATCCCTTCCAACAATTAATCTAAAGTCACGCACCCCAATCCCACACAAAAGGCTGCTGACAGTGGCACAGGTGTCTAGCAAGCTATGAGTTGCCAGTTACCAAACAAGACTTCCTTGATAGTAGTGTACAGTAGCCAGCTGTCTACCACAGGCTAAACACCATTGGTAATTTGTTCACTACAGGACTAAAAGGAGTCATCTGGGTGGACTCACCATCTGTCTCTGAAGTTCCTCCATGATGCTTAGGCAATTTGTTTTAGATTTTGTTGCCAGCATAAATCATTTTTATAGGGACTACAGCTTGAACATTTCTAGAACTCTGACATTGATCCTGATCGACATATTATCTGCACCATGAAGTGTACATGAAGGGTGAATCCATGAATGCAAATTTTGCCAAATGGTGGCGATATGTACCTTGGTGCTGCAGGTAGAGTGGGGGCTGAGAGGTCTGAATCACCTTGGGGGGCAGCCTGGTGCTGCTTGAAGACTGGGAAAAGTACTGCTTCACCCACTGAAAAAGCCTGGGATGGGTATCTCCTGGCCCAGTGGGCTGATGGAAGTCTGTGATACGGGCACTGTGAACACATGTGATGATAATGTTTTTCACAGGTTTTGCTTCAATGTTACGTTTTATGCATTTACATTTTACCCAAAGCAACTTGCTGATAAACTAAACTCACAACTATGGCTGGAGCGGTATGGGTTTTTGAACGCCTGATACAGACAGCCATATTTTTGAAGCTGACAACCAGTAATAACCTCCATCATATCAGCGGTGGATGACATGGGCTGATATCCAATTTTTAATGAACAGTCAAGAACTTTATTGGTCTCATAAAAGCTAGTATTAGCAAACTGACATACTCATGCCAACATCTTGGCCATACTATGGCCTGTCTCTTATCTTCAAATTACTTAATGTAGCCTTATTCTTTATGCCAGGACAAGGCATATTACACTATCTTAATCCAGACCTGATTCCTAGAGAGGTGAAGAGGACGTAAATTTCTGTGGCTCCAATCCAGGCTCGTGTTCCCTGTAGCCGCTGGTTGAAGTGTGATGAACCTTGTGGATCCAGCCCTTCCTTCCAAGCCCCCTCGATCATACTCTGCACCTGTGGGATACTGGGAACTGCCTTTTCTGGAGGGGAAACAATGAGAAAGTAGGCAAAAGGAAAGAACTGAGCAAGGAGTGGAATTGCAGAATTGAGGCAAACTGGACCACTTACCAGCTCCTGCTGGTCCAGCCAGCTACCAGCTTCGACCAGCTCATGACCAACTGTAACTGTATTATAAATCTCTATCCTGGCTAACACTGTAGTGCTATATCAAACTGCTGCCTTCTTCTTCGCATGTCTGACTAACTTTCCTACCAGCTGTTCTGCTGCAGTGACATGCAGCACTCTAGCCTGTGGCAGACCCAGTCTTTTGCTACCCAAATCCCCAACCTGTTCCTGCTGCTTCCCTGCCAGGTGAAGAAACTCTTAGCCACAGCAACAACATTCTCAGCCATATTCCCTTTCTTCAGTGTCCTGTTCTGGCGCCTGGCTGTGGTGCAATACACCCTTCAGATTATTGACCAGAGTGGCTAAGGATAACTTTGTCCTGTCCTTGCTAAAGTTTAACACTGAATTCACATTTTTAATTCTGAGGACATGTCTGAACCTCAACTGAGCTGATACCGCAAGCAGTTGAGTCATGGAGGGTGAAGGAAGGCAATAAAAATAACTAAAACTAATAATTGTCTTTTTTGTACTCATCATGAAATACATCATGTTTATGCCACTTGAGAAAATATTTTTTTTATAGATCACATTTGCCCTTTATTTATCCTCTTGTGCTCCTTTTCATTCCCACAGTTGTTGCTCAACAGCTCTCGCTTTACTGGACTTTGCTCAGCCCCAGCTTGAAGGTAATGCATAAAAAAGGATGGATTGAAAAGAGTGAAGGTTGGGATTCAGGGGGCCGCATGCGTTCCTTTGTCTAGGACCCCAAAAATCACTAACTCAACCACCTGATTCAGACTGCATTTCTTTTACATTTGACATGGAAAATTGACAAGACAGAAGCCAAGACCACGGTATACAGCAATTGCAAATAACAGAGAAATTATGGTTTCAGGTCAGATTTTATGAGCGACGCGTGTGCAACAATTGTGTACCTGGCAGGCAGTGAGCGAAGGTCTCTATTCTGTGCAGAGAGGACAGAAGCATCTGGAAGTTTCTGTAGCCACAGCCCCAGCCTTTATCCCCTTCTGAAGAGCAGTAGTGGTCAGTCTCAGCACTCAGCCACACATGTGCACAGTCTCTGGCTTCCATCTGGTAGTATTCACATAAGGCTTGCAGCATACCTAGATAGCGGTATGCACATGCACATGAAATGAGTTCAGTACATTTCAGCAGCAAAGAAAATGCCATCCAATTTAAGACCGGCTAAGTCTGGCCGTTTTGTGTAGGAGATTGGTAAAATTCACATGAAATATGACGCAAAAATAATGTACTGCTTTGAACTAGCAGGGACTACTTTCCCTGTTTCAACAAAAGTGAAGGTGGTCAGCGATGGGAGACTGTACAGCTACAAATCACTGCGCAGCTGAAATAGCTCCAAAAATACACCAGGCAACATCAACTATATTGAGTAAATGAGATTTGACTTTTAAAATGTATACATCTACAGGAAATAACAAAAACCATTAATGTTACATTAATAGAAGGTCAGTCTTTTTGGATAATGCTGGTCTCCTACTAACATTCAACATAGTGTATGCTGAAGTGTTAAAGATTTTGATGTCTATGCTTTCATCACTTAACAGGGACAATCTACCAGAAACTTGTATTCATTTTGCAATGTGTCTGTATGATTTTTGTAGACTGCTGGTTACAGATCTGGAAATCCACACCAACATACCCTGTGTTCTGGTTCTGCCATCATCAACCCCCGAGGCCAGAGACTCCATCATCTTGGCCCTCCTGTTGTGAAAGTCTGCAGGGGCCATGAGGCCTCTGGCCACATCCTTTTCCATGGTCTTCTCCATCTGCCTGCGATAGCCCCCGCTGCCGTCCAAACCAAACTGTTTCTGTACACAGATCAAAGCTCATGAAGAAAGATTAAATGTGCTAGATACTAATACGCATTCTACCACATCACATGATCATGAGTGCATGCACATATAGCCATAATTAAAGCCATTACAGAGCTCTGGTCACAGTAAAGGCATGATGTAGTCATTTTAAGATTCAAGCCAAGATCCCCAACTTTCGCTGTGGAATAGAAAACCCATGCTGCCTGCGTCTCCCCAACCATTCTTTCCTCCTTCCTATTTCAGCACAAATGAGTGCACACACACAAAAAGTGCTGTGAGCTGCTCTGTCTTCTCAAGCTCCATTTTAGCGTAATCAGGTGGAAAAACAAGAGGCAGCGGGGTATCGAGGTCCCTTGCCAAAATCCAGATGAAGAATCTTTTAATGTGTGACCCCTGCCATCTTTGCACACATCCTTTAGTGTGCAGTCACTACGTCAGCCAGACAAGAAACAGGAACAAAGGCCATTTAATGTGAGCAGTACAGTTAGGTGTTGGACAACCGTGTAGTGTGCACCCAGCTTGGGATGGAGGCTAACAAAAGGTAGCAGACACTGTGCCATCTGGACCTGCAGGTTCTTGAACTCCACTGCCTCCTGCTCCCTCCTCTTCTGGTCCTCCTCTTGCTGAAGCAGTCTGGCCAGCCTCAGGTCCGAGCCAGGGCTCTCTAGATTAACACAATCAAAGCAAAATCTTAGATATACATAAGCTGATAGTGCATCAGATCAAAGAGCTACAGAGAAGCAGATAATATGGGGGTGTAAATAGACATTTATTTCGTAAGGACGTATCAAGAAAACCATACCTGCACGGTTTGTAGCTGCACCGTTGTCCAAGTGCAGCTCCACATGCTCCTGCAGTGAGAAGCTATCGCTACAGACTACAGAGCACATGGGGCACTCATATCTCTTCCCACCTGAGAAGAAGTTTAGAACCTTTATGTGAGTTGAGTTATATAAATATTACTGTAAATTAGGGTTAGTCCAATGTATCGGGCCAATATAGGCCTGAAAATCTAGTGTCCCATGGTGTAAATGCTGTTCATAAATTATTTTCTCAGCTAGCGGATGATACTTCATGATTCTTCAAAGATAAACGTCAGATTCTACAGGTTGTCATTTCAAAATGTCAAATTCTAAGATGTATGTTTTGAGCAATATTCCTGTTAAAACGTGTGAAACATCTGGGCATTATGAATCTGAGAGAAATGAAGCCAAACAAATTCTGAACTGATGGCTACAAAGAGACCTTTCCATTTTGGGTAGAGTATTATTATGGCCTGTACTAAATACGCCAAACAAAAGGGGCCCTGGCTGACCAAGGATATTGAGTTATCTGGTTCAAACTATATACAAAGAACTACATGGCCTGCACTATATTTTTATATATTATATGGAGTTTTTCCTTGTCTTCATAGAGGCCTTAAGCTGGTGGTGTCGGCTAGGTTAGGCAGATTATATAAGCTCACCATGTCCTCTTAAAAAAATACACCACCTAACAACAGTTTTAACAGTGTTAACTTGTTGTAGCCTCGGGTTTTTCCTAAACTCTAAGCAGGTGTCAAGTCAAGAGACTATGCACTCTGCTATCTTATCTGATGTGTGCTGAGTGGGTTGAAACTTGTTTGTGCAATGCTGATTCATTTTACTCACTGCAGATTAACTGTGTGCTGACAGAATAAGCTACAGACTGTCTGAATATTGTGTTCCGTCCATGGCAGCAAAGATGAAAATCTGAGGATACCTTGTGCTGAGTTCTGTTCTTGCAGATGCAGTTCAACATGCTCCTGTAGGATGAAACAGTTGCTGCAGACCAGTGCACACAGAGGGCAGGAGAACTGATTCTCTAGAGCGCGCACACACACACACACACACACACACACGGGTTAGGTTTTAGAGTTTGAATGAAGTACATTACATTAACATTAAAGTCATTTAGCAAACGCTTTTATCCAAAGCGACTTACAATAAGTGCATTCAATGTAGGTAGGCATGAGAACTACTCGTCACCAGAAATCGTAAGAGCATTTCCTTCCTAAACAAGCATCTAAGAGCAGAACCAGTGCTAAGGTAAAAGTGCAATAAGTTAGCTACTTACTTTCTATTTCAACCAATGAGACAAATAAGGGAAGCAAATAAACAAGAGCTAAGACAAATAAATGAAGCATATAAGCAAGTGCTCAGGGTAGTGTTTCTTTCTTTCTTGGGTTTTCAGCCTGCAACGAAAGATGGGCAGCAACTCTGCTGTCCTGAAATCAGTGGGGAGTTCATTCCACCACTGTGGGGCCAGGACAGAGAAGAGCCGTGAACGGGTAGATCGGCCACAGGGGCCTCTGAGCGACAGAGCAACCAGTCGCCTTGAGGCAGCAGAGCGAAGTGGTCGGGCAGGGGTCTAAAGCTTGACCATAGCCTGGAGGTAGGAAGGAGCTGTTCCTTTCACTGCCCTATAGGCTAGCACCAGAGTCTTAAACTGGATGCGAGCTGCTACAGGGGGCCAGTGTAGAGAACGGAGAAGGATGGTTGTGTGGGAACTTGGGGCGGTTGAACACCAGACAAGCTGCAGCTATCTGAACAAGCTCCAGAGGTCTGATGGCAGACGCCTGGGCACCAGCAAGGAGGGAGTTGCAGTAGTCCAGGCGCGAGATGACAAGAGCCTGGATGAGCACCTGCGTCTCGTCAGTGAGGAAGGGGCGAATCCTCCTGATGTTGTAGAGTAGGAATCTGCAGGAGCTTCTTACTGATGCGATGTTTGCCGAGAACGTCGGGTTGGTCGTGCAGGATCACACCCAGATTCCTCGCAGTCAGAGTTGACGTCACCACAGCATTGTCAATGGTGATGGCCAGGTCTCAGTGCGGACAACCCTTCCCCGGGAGGAACACCAGCTCAGTCTTGTCCAGGTTGAGCTTCAAATGGTGCATTGACATCCATTCCAAGATGTCTGCCAGGCACGCAGCAATGCGTGCCTCCACTTGTGTTTCAGAGGGGGTAAATGACAAGATCAGCTGGGTGTCATCGGCATAACAGTGATAGAAAAAGTCATGGGAGTGGATAACAGACCAAGAGACGTTGTGGAGAGGGAAAATAGAAGAGGACCCAGAACCGAACCTTGCGGAACCCCAGTAGTGAGCCTGCGTGGTTCCGACAGACTCTCTCAGCATCACCTGGTAAGAGCGACCCGTCAGGTAAGATGCAAACATGGAGTGCAGAGCCTGAGACACCCATTCCCTCTAGGGTGGAGAGGAGGATTTGGCGATTCACTGTGTCGAACGCTGCAGACAGGTCCAGGAGTATCACGACGGAGGAGAGAGAGTTCGCTCTAGTGGCGTGGAGCGACTGTCACTGCAAGGAGGGTCGTCTCAGTCGAGTGACCCACATTGAACCCTGACTGGTGGGGGTCCAAGAGGTTGTTCTGGTGGAGTTACAAGGACAGTTGATTAAAGACAGCACGTTCAAGGGTTTTGGATAGGAATGGTAGAAGGGAAATGGGTCTGTCGTTTTTGACCTCAGAGGGGTCAAGTGTTGGTTTCTTCAGAAGGAGGGTGACTCTTGAAAGCAGAGGGAAAGCATCCAGACACCAGAAATGTGTTGATGAGGTGGGTCATGAGGTGGGTCAGGAAGGGAAGGAGTTTATAGGTGCAGTAGACTGAAGGAGAGGGGAGGGGACCAGGTCAAGGGAGCATGTGGTGGGGCAGCTAGATGTAACAAGGTCAAAGACCTTGTTTGGGGAGAGGGGAGAAAAACGGGGTAGGGCAGGAGGTGGAGAGGGAAAAGATGGAGAGGGTGGTAGAGAGGGAGGGGTGGAAGGTGGACAGGTGTGGTTGGTGCGTGGAGCACCAGCCGGGGGGTGAGGGAAGGAAGATCGGATATTGTTAACCTTCTTGTCAAAGAAGTTGGCAAAATCTCAGGGAGAAGGGAGGAGGTGGGAGGAGGGGTGGGGGTTGGAGGACGGAAGAGAAAGTTTCGAAGAGTTTTTAAGGGTTGGAAGCAGAAGTTTGAATTTTAGTGCAGAAGAAAGCCTCAGCTTTAGCCTCAGATAGAGAGGAGGAAAAAGTGGAAAGGAGAGA
>OOFE01047139.1:2858-21111 GCA_900323365.1 Monocentris japonica
TCGCTCCCCACACGCATCAATGAGCCTTGGGCGCCCATGACCCTGTCGCTGGTTCACCGGTTGTCCTTCCCTGGACCACTTTTGGTAGGTACTAACCACTGCATACTGGGAACACCCCACAAGACCTGCCGTTTTGAAGATACTCTCACCCAGTCGTCTAGCCATCACAATTTGGCCCTTGTCAAAGTCACTCAGATCCTTACGCTTGCCCATTTTTCCTGCTTCCAACACATCAACTTCAAGAAGTCAAGAACTTCTGACTGTTCACTTGCTTCCCAATATGTCCCACCCCTTGACAGGTGCCATTGTAACGAGATAACCGATGTTATTCACTTCACCTGTCAGTGGTTTTAATGCTGTGGCTGATCGGTGTATATACAGTATATAGGACCGAAAAATCCATTCCTCTTCATCAGGCACACTTCTGTTTCCTGTATTAACTTGTAATAACATATAAACATGCAGACCAGAAATACATCAACTGTTTGTGCTCTAGTCAGCTGAACTTAAATACACACAACATTTGACTCAGTTTGTCAGACTTAACTACAGGCTGTTGGAAGACAGCATCCACCTGACTAGTGGTGTCTAGTCAGGTGGCAAAGCTTACTTTTATTGCATTCATTTGTCACTTCATTTGTTTTTTTATATCCAAAATGCATCAAACATCAAACATCAAACATCGTACTTCTCAAAGCCACAGTAAAATGATCGCTAGAGTGACACCTACATGAGCGGAGGTTTGAAAAATCTAATCTGGTCCACTGTAAAATAACAAGGATTATAAGTATCGATAGCATGACTTTGAATAAAAAAAATTTTTAAAAAATCACGATGGATATATTGATTTTTTTCACCCAGCCGTAGTATGTGAACACTCATGCATGCAGACAGTTTCACTCCTAGAGGTGAGCAGGTCAATCGCTCCACAGGCCCCACCAACCCAAGCCCTTCATCAGTGGTTAGTTTGGCCTGCTCTGAGGCCACACTGTAAACCATTCTACCTCAACAACACACTCCTGACCTCTCCAAGTACCCTGGAATGTCTTTCATCTGCCATGGTTCCATGGAAGAGACCGGGCCCCTCATACTCAGAACTCTCCCACAAGGAAACCAGACTCAGAGAGAGAGAGAGAGAGAGAGAGAGAGAAAGAAAATGAGAGACGTGACTGTTGATGGATGAGCTGTAATGCTGACTGTCCTGTTCATGCCCCCTGAGCTCTGATGGAGTTGGTCTCAGAGGGAGGCTGAGGATAATGGTTAACTCACAGACACAGCATATATCCCTTCCTAGTCTGGATGAGCAGCAGTATTCAAGTACCACTACTGCTGATACTGCTGCTAAAGCCATTAGCAGCTCTCACTCAGGTCAGCAAGGATACAGTACCTGGTTGCGCTGTCAGAGACATCTGCTGTTGGAAAAACACACATACATATGGCCATGGAAATGAATAACATCTCTGGATATCCATGCACACAGCTATTTAATCATACAGATGACACACACACTTGCCAGCAAGTGTGCACACACATAACCGATGTGTAATACTAGCTGAAATTATGTCCCCACACATTGTTCCAAGGGACAGAATTGCCAGCATTCCTGAAGAACCACTATGGCGTCATACGGGAGACACACAGGGCCCCCGAGTTTCAGGGTGGAGGTAGGGCTTAATGATGTCGCACTGAGCAAAGCTTCTGAGTGTGAGGAATGATCGAGTAGATTAGGAGGGCTAGACACAGTCTTAGGCCAGGGTGTTAAATGGAGCTGTGTGTGTGTGTGTGTGTGTGTGTGTGCACTACAAATGGTACTTTCTATTTAATATCCCTGTATATGTGGATGTCTGGAGCCATGTGGTGCAGTGGGCTGTATGTTTACTAAACCTGTCCCACAGGAAGCTCCACAGGCATTAGGGGGTTGAGGGAGGCATTGTGCTGTTGGGCAACACTGAGGTACAGGTTAGTGAGGTCAGCTCCAGGAGCAAGAAGGGAGGAAGAGAGCTCTTTAATCAAACACAACACCCCACTTGAAGTACATATTATCAAACATAATGGGACAGGGGCTGATATAGAAAAACATAATCTCATTCCGAGAGTACAAATAGATAGAGAAACAACCAGCAGCTATACATCAGACCTCTTGTAGGGGGGAAACCCACAGGACCTCAGAGCAATGGGGTGTCAACTGGGGAATTAACTGAGACAGAAAGCAGACATTGTCCTGCTGGCTGGACAGATATGTGTTTTCTCTTTCACTCTCTCCACAAACACACGCACTATGTGAAACAGAAACTATGTGAAACAGTGAAGCGACAGCCCCTCTACCGCACACTAAGCTAACATGGCTGTTAGTCATTTCTTATAAATATTCTAAACAATTACTCATTGCCTGTGTGTATTTGAAAGTGTTAGAATCACCTTTACATCAAATCTTATGGAATATTATATTAAACAATGTCCTGTGCTCTGGAATAACATACAATCAACTCTCTTGGCACCTCTGCTGTTTACATTCCCTTTGTTACCATTTGGAAACAAACAAGCAGTCGTTTCCGAGTGTTAAATCAGGGGTCTTGTTTGCTTACAGGGAGGTGTGGAGGGACTTTGAGGAGACGTCAGCAGACATCCATCTATCCAGCCAGCCAGCCAGCCAGCAGCAATGCAGGGGCTGATGTGGAGCCTGTGTGCCCTGCTCTGCCTCTCTCTTTGTGAGCAAAGCTACTGCAGTAGCTCAAGGGAAGCCCGGAGGACCAAAGAGCATTCTCTACACAGGACCAAAAGAGCTCCCTTTGATCCTGATGCCAAAAAGTGTTCCTACACCTTCCTGTTGCCTCAGCAGAAGATCACAGGTTTGATGGACAACATTTTTGTCACGCCTTCAGTTCTCTGTCATATGGTTGTGTTCACTTCTCATGGATTTAACTTTATCCCTTGCTTTTCCCAAACACAAAATAGATTCTTCCTTACGAGAGTCACTTTCTAAAAAATTCATTTGTCATCAGGTCCAATCTGTGCCAGCACTACGGGCCCTGAGCCAGACAAGGAACGTGTGACTCGCATGGACATTGCAGACGTGCGGGAAGTGCTCAACAAGCAGCGACGTGAGATTGAGACGCTGCAACTGGTGGTGGATGTGGATGGTAACTTGGTGAATGAAATGAAGCTCCTGAGGAAGGAGAGCAGGAACATGAACTCCAGGGTGACCCAGCTCTACATGCAGCTGCTGCACGAGATCATCAGGAAGAGGGACAACTCCCTGGAGCTGGCCCAGCTGGAGAACCGTGTCCTCAATGTGACCTCTGAGATGCTGCGACTGGCCTCCAGGTACAAGGAGCTGGAGGCCCGGTTTGCCACCATGGCCGGGGTGGTCAACAACCAGTCCATTCTCATCACTGCCTTGGAGGAGCAGTGTCTGAGAACACTGGGACGCAGTGAGCTGCCCGCAGTGCCCCCACTGGTGCAAGTGGTGCCGCAGAGTATACCGGTTAACAATCGCTTCACCAATGAGATACAGAGGGACCACACCAACCGGGCCTTCCCTCGGGGATCACGCATGGACTCCCCTACCGCAAGCCCATATGGACTCAACCCACCACCACCACAGGGAACACTCACCTCAGATGGTATGTACCAATGCCAGAGAAACAGGGGGATGACCAAGGACTAACTGAACAAACACAGTATTGAAATAAATATCAAGAACCCATTATTAAAGGGTTAGGAGATGAGAGCAGGGCAGTAATTGGTGAATCACAACAAAGCCACATTTTCATGGGCAAGTGTCCATACATTTCCTCAAGGACTGCAATTGAAAATGTAATTTCTCAAAAAGTCTAGTATTGCTGTGGCCCAGTTGGCTCATCCTTGGCATGCTAGAAAGGCAGTGAAATCATACATTCCTATGATTCCCTTGGCCAGCTGTATCGGCTGCATTGCACTGAGCATACATACTGAGTTGGTGGGATGTGGATGTAGTTGAAGCCTTTTGGGGTGTATGGAAAGCTTTAAAAAGACTGCTGAGAACAGGGATATATATATATTGCAGGGCTTAAGTCAGGTTTTAACTGCAGTGCATCAGACACATTGACCAGACATACTCACCTCAACGAAAATAGTTGTATGGCAAACCCAGGTATGAATGCACGTGTGTATGTATATATGTATGGAAAAAAGTATGCACTTGGGGTCAAGGCAAGGTGCATATGAATGTGTGAAGCAGTCAAGCAGAACGCACATCTGGTGGACCAGGCCAACTGTGGATTACACCCTGACAGAAACAGCAGATCACTGATAAGCTCCTCTAAGCTGGGTGACACTTCTATCAGACTGCTCTGACTAAGATCTCAGAAAAACAACTAATTCTGACATCTGAGCGAGATAATTTCCAGTATGAAACCAATTTGCAAGGTTATAATACTGCTTGGAAATTAATCTTGAAAAAATTGGTCAGGACTGTTATATTATGACTGGTGATTAGACTATGGCACGGAATCCTAACAGAGGTTATACAACCAGATGGCTGAGTGGATGAAATCATTCATAACATCACTCACAAGAAAAGGGGATAAAAGAGGGCCTCTTTCAATACCGACTGGGCAGTCAGTCAATTAACAGGGCAACGGTGACATACATATGCCTGTGCTTTACTGCGGTGGTTGGGGCTTGTAGAAGAGCATTAAGGTTGAGAACACTTAATGCAGTTGATTAAATCAGACACCGAAATCTTTGGTTAAAGCTGCCATTGCCATCTTGCCATTTGCCATTAGGGAAAAAGCAAAAACCTTTTAGCAATTACTGAAATTAAATGATGAAAGCGGGTCCTTAAAATCATAATTTGATGGATTTGGCATCCACTTACTTTCCATCTCTGTCATAACATCAGTGATCATTTTTTACTATACATTATAATTAACATTCTAACATTACCAAAGAGTTGCAATTTTGATGCCATTACAAAATAAAAAAATGGGAAGAGGCCTATATAGCAGTGCAATATTTATACAATGTTCTAGCAATAGTATTACAGCCCATACAAAGGCAGCTTAATGTGAAGTGTGATGAATTTAGTTCCAAGTGTCCATGCCATCTTGTCAAGAGGTAGTCCAGTGGCTGACTCTTGGCCCTGTGCCCAGCTGGAGGACCTTCTAGAGAGGAGTCTGGGTGAAACTCTGCTCTGCTCAGACCACAGAGCTTGCAGCTCCTTCAGGCTACAGCCCACTTCCTGCACTCATAATGCCAGGACTATTGCAAGCTGAAAGAGTTGAGAAGTAAAGGGGTCACACTTAAAAAGCCTCTGTGGAAAAAAAAAGACCTGAGGGGGAGATGGAAGAGAGATGGAAGAAAACGAGGTGATGGAGCAGTTGGGGGAGGTAAAAACAGCCAGGGATCCACTTACAGATGACTGAGTATACTCATGGATATTTCTAACTGTATACAATAATTCTCTCCCTACGCCTCCTAGCCCCAGTTGGCCTGCAATTTTAGACTTGTTACTCATAGGAGCTCATAATAAATGAGAGCTTCACTATAGTAGCCTTCCAATTTAACAGGCATCATCCATACTGTACTGTACCATATACCATACTTTTTACATACAATTGGTCTTAGATGGGTTTTGTTTTTTGCATTAGTGTTTTACATTACTGTTCTTTATAGTAAATGGTTTGATATTTAGAAACATTTTATTTAATTATTTTTGAAAGCATCTTCGCTTTACAGATTTCTTTTTACATCTGCCTAAGACTTTTGCACAGTACTGTAGAATTCAAGGCCATGAAAGCTGCTAATACTCTCAACCTGGACACCCCCAGATCATCTAGAACCAAGAAAAATAAACAGAAAGACAGGGATGGATCCTTTTTGCTATGTGAGCCAGGAAAACATGTCCATTCATTATTTATCAGGAGAAGCAGAACTCAGGCCAGACAGCATCACTACCTCTCGTCTCCATAAAGAAAACAAAATGTGCTAACCCCATTCCTCAAGTTCTTAGTGATAAGGATGGGTATCTAATGGCTGGATGGGATGGGTGCTAATTCCCTTTCATTTTCAGTTGGAGCTGCCCCACTCTTTCAACATATTGTACTCATCCAGATCAGAAAGTGAAACAAGTAAAACTTCAGACCAAGCACCAAAGCACCACTAACCGCTAATAAGCTCTCTCCTGTGTAGGTTCACCTACTGTAAATACTCTCAGACCACAGTTTAGATGCCTCAATGTATTTTAACCCCAATCTCTTAACACTGTTTAAACGGACTGACAGAAAGTGAAAGATAGAGAGCGAAAGAGGTAGAGAAATCCCTCTCCAGGCAGGTCTGATGAAGATATATCATTACTCGAAAAACACAAGCTTGTGCTAGGAGGGTTTGGGTATCTGTATGGGGGCATTACAGTGGGTCCCCTGTGTGCTCCCACACCCATCTGAGAAAACCATCTTCCCTAGGCCTTTAATCCCTGGAGGCCTCCACACAATACTTCTCTTCATACTGTTAATAAACATCATGCACACAGGGGAAAGAAGGGAAAATATGGTGGGTATATTCAGCTGTTCCAGCCTTCAGTGTAGCACTAACACAGGACTTCATTTACAGACAAAATGTGGGTGGACTTTCAGATAAAGGAGAACTTTCTCAAGCATTCTGGCCACCAATACATACATACCCTCAAACCAAGGGGTCTAGGCAGACTTTGCGTCCCCACTTTCTCTGTCCTTTTATCTTGTCCACTGTTCATCATCTCAGCCCTTTTATGAAGATGATGACTTTAGCATAAGCAATGAAAGAGAAGACATCTTGTTCAATTCAAGGCATGGTATGGTAGGGCTATAGTGCAGAGATTACATCACTCTCAAAGTTTAGGGGGCTCAAACAGGGTGTGATTCAGACAGTGGGTGCTTTTAATAGGAACCAAACATTATATTGTATTATGGACCATGTATAGTGATACTATTGTATAGGGGGATTTCTCCACCCATCCCAGCCATTAAGCATCTCAAGTGAGCAGACATCCAACATTTTAAATCAGAACCGCTAACTCAATCGTTGTTCAACCCATTCTCTCTCTCTTCCTCTTTCCCTACAACCCTTATTACACCCCCCAGGGCCATTCAAGGACTGCTACCAGGTGCGGCAGGCAGGCCATAGCACCAGCGGGATGTACCTTCTCAAGGCAGACGGCAGTGAGAGGCTGATCCAAGCCTGGTGTGAACATGGCCTGGACAACGGAGGATGGACCGTGTTGCAGAGAAGGAGAGATGGCTCTGTTAACTTCTTCAGAAACTGGGAGAACTACAAGGTAGGGTCAGGGAACTCAAATACTCAAAAAGGTGCACTAAGTTTAGAGAACTACTACAGGAATACATTAGAGTTTGATGAGACCACTAAACGAAAAATCATGTACTTCATGAGGAAAATATCACTATGGTCACCGCTCAGACCTCACATACTAGAAGTACCCTCCCACTTGAAACATATTTAGCACAACAGAGAACCATAACCACAGCTCTCCCAACCTCCTCGTACATAAGCAACCAAAACATCAGCAGTTCATTTTGAGGCTGCTTACCAAGCACTTGCTCCATCATTGTAACAAGCTCAACCATGGACCTCCTCACACCAAAATCGCTTTGAACTGCAGCCAGGGACCTACATACACACATATGCACACGCAATCAGAGAGCCCCCGTGGGCTAAGAAGAAAACACAGCTCCCTCCCTCCTCACTGTAGGAGTGATCCCTCCTTCCTTTCCATCCTCTGTGTTAGCCATCACCAGTGAGATGTGATCCAGGATCTAACAGAGCCAGCCGGGCAGAGAGAGACAAGGGAACGCAGCTGTTTTTATAACGTCCAGGCCAAAGGGTGACACCGATTCACAACCTGACAGAAATGATTGGTCTCTCTGTTCTTTCTGTAAAAACTGAGGAAAGGGGAGTTTTCCCTCTATCATAAAATAAGATAAGATAAGGAAAAATAGAGCACAGAATCAAAAGCTCACTCTAGGGCTACGAGACAGAAGCGGGTTAGAGACCTCTGCATTTGTTCTATTCAGCTCTCCATCCCATCACATGCCTACCATCACTCCTGCTGCCACCAACTAATTCACCTTGACTGAGGAACCAAAGAGCAGAACCTTTACACATTATCGTCCCAATGGGGAACAGATTCAATTCAAGTTTGTTTGATTGCAGGCACCAGGCTCCCTTGCACTCAGCACTCTGCCAAGCAATCCTATTATCCTCACTCTGTTTTGCCTGTGTTTGTGTCCATTGGAGGTGATTTCACCTACCGTGACCACAGAAAAGAGAGATCCACTCTCCTTACCAATCAAATTGATACCATTGTGTTGGTATGCATCACAAACACTGTCCCACACAGAAAGGGTTTAATGTGTAGGTTTTGCCATTAAAGTATAACAATTGAAAATTAAAGACACATATTGTGCTGTGGTCATGTCCCCCTACAGAAAGGTTTTGGAAATATAGACAGTGAACACTGGCTCGGGCTGGACAACATCTACAACCTGGGGAAACAGGGTGACTACAAGCTGATGATAGAGCTGGAGGATTGGACAGGAAAGAAGGTGTACGCTGAGTACAGCAGCTTTCACCTGGAGCCAGAGAGCGAGGGCTACCGGCTGAGGCTGGGCACCTATCAGGGCAATGCTGGGGACTCCTTCAGCAGCCACAACGGCAAACAGTTCACCACGCTGGATCGCGACAAGGATGCCTTCTCAGGTAGGGAGATGTAGAGTATAAAGACATCTTAAATTATAATTGCTTTTAGGATTGTTATGCCACAGCTTAGTCTGTCCATTTTTCCTGATGTCTTCATATTACTCTCACCTCTAGGCAACTGTGCCCACTTCCATAAGGGTGGTTGGTGGTATAACGCCTGTGGCCAGACCAATCTAAACGGGGTATGGTACAGCGGGGGAGTCTACCGCAGCAAATTCCAGGACGGGATCTTCTGGGCAGAATATGGAGGAGGTTTCTACTCCCTCAAGTCTGTCCGAATGATGATCCGGCCAATCGACTGAGTCCTGGGACCTCAGCCCTATTCAAACGGCTTTCCCCCTTCTCAGTTTCCCCTCCCCATCTTTTCCCACCCATGAATACATAACGTAAAGGTAGAACCAAAGAATCCATGACAACCTTTATCTGTGCCTTGTGAGAGACGGAGGAGGAAGGACAGTGCCATATGTTCATGGCCAGACAATAATGACTCCAGCAGTCTGTGCAGTGGCCAGTTCCCATGTTGACTCTAATGCAGAGATGAAAGAGACTGCCATTACCTTCATCCATCTTTCAGGGTGGGCAGTAATCGTCCATCTAGCGGCCTGGGACCATTCAGTATTATTCTCAAGTGTCCTATTCTACTCACTATTGTTGAAGCTCAATATGTAATAAGGGGAAACGGTCATTTACTAAGGACATGATTTCTTCTGAGCAGCTAATGGAGGTGACCACTAACATGAAAAACGATAGAATTTCAAGTTGTGTGTTGCTAGAATATCTGACAATCAAATGGTTAAAAAGACAGGCCTTGCTACACTTAGTGTCTTATACTGTACATACTACTTCTTGTTTCTGGGTTTTGGCTTGGCATTTGGGGCTTCCCACAACCCCCAATAGGACATGGACTAACACAGCAATGTGCTTGTCCAATGTGCATATGGCTGAGCCGGCTTTGGTATGTAAATATATTTGGCTTTATTTGTGAGAGTTAATTTAAGAGGTATGATTCTACTCAGGCCGAATGTTCCCCCTGTTGTCTCTCTGCCATCCTCCTGTTATTTATCAATGTATTTATATTGAGTATAGTCACGGCCATGTTCTATTTAGCTCTGTTATGATCTGATCTGTTTTTTTTTTTTTCTCTCACTCACACACACAGACAAAAACTAATGGACACAAAAAACATTAAGTGGACGCATGTCTTGTTGACAGGAGGATAGATACTGCACTGCCAAAAAGTTTCCTTTCAAGTCCAATTAAATCCCTTTTCTAAACACTTAAGTCTCTGACTCTTGACTCAGCTTCATTGTTCTAATGCAAATACAATGAGTTTCATTGCAAAACGAGGTATCTGCTGTTTGAAAATGTGACAGGTCCTCTTACACAATGACTTGTGGTATAAAACTTGAAATGTTATTGAAGTTGTCAGCCGTCGAAGACCTTTTACTTGTATGAAAGACAATGAAATCATCTGTTCTTTGTAAATATGAAGCAATGAATATCAGGTATAATCTTATTCAAAATGAATATATACTGTTCTGAAATGACTCAGTAGCGGGCATGGTGTGCGTCTACTACAAATAGAATTCATGAAGTATAACAGCAGGATTTGACATTAGCCTTCTGATTAAAGTGCAATGTGAGCTGTCTTAGGATTGGAAGATGGTCAGGGAAAGGGATGATGTATACTGGATCCTCCAAGGGATAAAGAGATGGGGGGATGGCGCAGATGATATAGGTCTACTGCTGTGTGAAATGCTGGACTGACGCAGGCTCCCTGGACTGCCAAGAGGATCTAATAATTAAAGAATGTCGGCAGATAAAAATGAATTGTGGCCATAATGAGAGCCTACATTACATTACATTCAAAAAACACTTTTGTTGTTCTGAAAATAAGGAAGCTAAAGGAAGAGAAAGGTGAGAGAGAAATATATAAAAGGATAAAAAGAGAAAGCTATACAGACGTTGATAGAAGAATATCAAGGTAGGGAATAGATAACAAGGAGGACATAAAATGATGCTAGGATCAATGAACGAAGACATAAAATGAATGAACAAGACAGGCAGCAAGGAAGAAAAAGGCAGAGAGAGAGGAGACAGAGAGACAGAGGAGAAAGAGAAGGAGGGATAGCATTCCTTCCACATAACATGCTTGCGTATATATCCTGAAATTACGGTTCCCCTCCGAACCTTTCCCTCTGAGGAGCTGTAAGTCAGAGCAGAGAGGAGCGGTCTGAAGCAACCACCACAGGGAGGATAAGCTGATGCGCTCGTATAGTCTACACATTTAAGCTCACATCCGCATGCACACATGAATGCATTATGGGAAAACTATGGGAAACTATGGGAAATGAGCCAATCAAACTGGCAGCTAGTCTTGATGTCAGCCAGTTAAAATACAGTATATCCATGCAGGGCCAGGCCTTATGCGGCTATACTGGCTCCTGACACACAGGCCTGTAGGTCATGGAAACAAGTGGGGAAATTAAACCCCTAAAAAAAAATACAGAGCGTCAGTTGGCTGGCTTCTCTGATCTGACACTTTGCCCTTGGTGCTTTCCATTACACTGGTTCCTCCACAGCACTGCTCGCGCCCCACAACTATACCAACAACAGCAGCGGCATGCTGGAGCAGATGGGAGCCTGTGCCTGCTTCTGGCATGTGTAGTCTCTTTCTCCATTGACACAGACTGAGCACCAAACACACATATTCCAGCATTTACAGCACTAACACTGACTCTTAAGCAAGTATGGTAAAATGAAATCAAGGCTATCGTAAGTGTTAATGGGCTATTACTCGATAACATACCATTGGATATGTATAACATCATAGAAGTAGATAGAAGATAATTGGTTGGTAAAATGTTTTAAGTGTGTGTGTTTTCCCTCAGTAGAAGTTCTGAGGGCTCTTTGTCCTACCATGATTGGCTGGTGAACAGGAACAAGTTCATCTGAGCATTTAACAGGCTGGCCCTGTTGTGAGAGCAGACAGAAGGAGCTGTGTCTGCCAAGCCTAATAGCAGGTCAGAGTTCACACACACGCACACACGCACACACACACACACACACACACACACACACACACACACACACACACAGTTATGTACAAAAGTAGCACTGTGGAAAACCAATGCCCGCTGACTATGCAGTAGCTACAGGGCCCTCTCCAGTCCTGTTATCACTATAATAGACATCAAGGAAGGAAGCCGGTCAATCAGACTCTCTACTCCACACACAGACTACACACCCACAAAGATACAAATGGAGCAAAGACGCAGAAACTCCAGAGGGTGTCATAAAAGAGGCACAGGTACACAAAATGATACTCACAACCAGATTGTAGAACTAGACCTGCATAGGCTGTATTTTACACATAGAAAAACACCCATAGTAGTTTGAGCACTCTGCTAGGGTCTAGGACTTGAATTCACACAAAGCCCCAAATTTGCTATGTTTAGTTACCATAGAGATACACAGTGTGAGGATGATTTGTTGGGTGATGCTCTTGAACAAGCATTGTGGCTTTCATTGTTCATTCTTCCGCTCATCTTTCCCACTTTCTCTCCGAGGGGCCGGGGTAGATTTATGAGAGAAGGGAATGTCCAAGAACAAGAGAGTGGCATTTTCCCTCCATTGTGCCAGCTTGGCTCAGTCCAGCCCTGAGGATAGCCAGCTGGTCACACATCACACATCCACACACATCATTGACAGGCTCATAGACTGTAAAGAAACATACTCATACTCTCACACTCACCTAACACAAAATAGCAGGCAAACACACAGACTCCACCCTTAAGGGCAGCCAAATAGTCACACATCACCAACACGCTTACCTAACGGAAAAGCTCTCCGTTTCACTCACACTCATTCACACTCATTCACTCTCTCTCACACACACAGACACACACACACACACACACGTAGGCAAATTGGTGCCATTTCACAGCATTAGCTTTGCATTTGTCTTCACGGTGCTCTGGACTTCCAAGACAGAGTTTGATTGGGAAAATGGGTGGTTACATGCTACTTTAACAGCAAACAGGCTGGTCACCTGAGCTCTGTGTGTATGTGTGTGTATGTGTTTGTTTGTACATACTTGGGTGTCAGTATAAGTTTCTTCAAGTTTGAATTACAGAGCAGTAGCTGTGATACGTGCCAGATGGTAAAAGTTGTAAAGAAAATCTCGAGTAAAAACAGCAACAAGCAGTACAACAATAAAACCTTGAGATCACACACACAGACACAAATGTGCACACACTGCAGTGTTTTCCTTGCATAACTCATAAGGGATTCCTGTGTGATGTCCTATTGGACACACTGTGCAGCCAAAGAAAGAAGGGGCATAAATCTTCGAGGAGAGTACCAAGAAATAATCTATCAAAATTTCTCAATGACTCAAGTGTTTGTCCCAGTTAAGAGGCACTTTTTAAATCACAGAACTTCAAACTCACACAGAGCACTCGCTCTCCTCAACTCACAGCAAAATGAAAACCCACAAAATACAGCGATAAGGTACAAAGAGAGGCAACATTCATCATAGAAAGATGCAGGAGCTTGAAAGACTGACATTTGGTCAGAGGAACAACAGAGGAGCAACATATGATTAAGCCTGTATGAATCATGGGATTATGCCGAGCGAAATTCACTTCACTTTATAACACAGACACATGCTCTTCAGCAGCTCCCTATGCAAAACCCATTCCCTTGTACGTAGATTAACCTTTACCCCTGTACCTCACCCTAGCAAAGCCATAAGGATAAGTGGCTGATACTGAGGGACCTCACAGTGCATTTATGGATCAAAGTAAAGCATGGCCTCGTAGGTTCATGTTTATGTGTGTGTGTGTGTGTGTGTCTGTGTATGTATGAGTGCACACGTGTGTTACCTAGGTATGGTATGCAGGAGACCATGCTCTGGCTGCGTATGTAGTCTCTCAGACGTTTATAATTGTCCTCTTTGGCCATCAGATACTCGAGTCGTTCAAATGTTGCCTTGTCCTTCCGACTCAGTAACTATGGGGAAGGAGGAAAGGAAAAAAGGGGATTGGAGAGAAAAAGAGCATGAGCTAGAGGCAGACAGCAAGCAATTTCTTTTTTTACTTTGAGGTTTATTTATGCTTAACAGCTTAGCCACATATAGGAGCTAGCAGATGTACAGTGGAAAAGAGGCCTTCCAATAAAATGACCTCATTTAAGTCACCTTCATTCAGTGGAATTCACCGTAACTGAGGAGTGAAATCTAATATCCACCAAAGCACAGAAGCAACAGTAGAAGCAGTGTCTGGATTTTACCAGAGACAGAGAGAGACACTTGACTTGACTTGACATTTTCACGCTGCAAGAAAATCAGAGTTGGCCGACCCTCAAGCACATCTAGTTGTGTCAGCACAGAAGTATGAAGTTTTCTTGGTAGAGATGGGGGGTGTGTGTGTGTGTGTGTGTGTCCATTTCTGATGGGTGCTGATGTAGAGTTTATTTCTGCAAGAGTATTGTATTGCACAGTGGGAAATTCCCCAAAGCATGAGGACCAAGGCAAAACAACGGTAGTGACAGTAGGTCATGATACCACTAATCTGAGGAGTCCTTCTGACCCACTGAAACAAGAACTGTATTGACTGTGACAACGACAAGAAGTACTGATGGTATCTGCAGATATTAAGTGTGTGCATGTGCTTGTGTGTAAGTCTGTCGTTCTGTCTTCTGAGAAGCAGGTGTGTTATGTCCTGGCCAGCAATGTTATTCACTGACTAGCTAAAGGAGCTTCTGTGGTTTCATGGACCCGAGTATAAGAAATTTCCACCATTACATCAGAGCATCATTATGCCATTATGTAAGCTCTGCATCTTCAGTCAGAACACTGAAACACAGATTGGCTGGCCTAATTTCCCTTCTATAAAGTTACAACAGAATAACTGCTTTAAAATGGCACCCCTCTGTTAGGCCTATTACTGGTCCCACAATGCAAAGTGTCCAAATGTCAGAATCTATTGAGGTGCACACACACATATTCTGGCCCTTGTAGTATGGGATGGACTCTTATTTTCATTATCTGTGTTTTTCCATCCGTTTTTGTGTCCTTTGTTTTGAGTGAAGCACCTTGTGACAATCCTGCTTGTTGAAAGCACTGTAAAAATAAACTTGACTTGTCTTCAAAAAGCATAAATGTACTTACCGCCCATGTCTTGGTAAGTCTGAAGATGGGAGCGCTTTGTAACCCTGACACCACGGCCATGACCGCATGTAGGTTGTTCATGTCACAGAGTTTCTGTAAGTTTGTAAAAGTTTGTAAAAGTTTAGAAATGGAGCCATTTATAATATATATGTTTATCCCCTTCCCAAGGTTTATTCAATTTTTTCCTAAAAGGATTTGTGGGAGTTTTTCCTTGTCCTCTTTGAGGGTCATTTATTGCTTTCACAATGTGGGCATTGTGAAGCCCCTTGAGTCTGTAACTGTGATTAAGGGCTATTCAAATACATTTGACTTGACTTATCAAGACTGAGCAAGAATGTCATATTGTGCGTGCATTTGTGTACCTTGGCAGTGCGGATGTAAAGACTCAGCACCTCAGCTCTGATCTTCAATGTCTGTGCATGGAGGATCTCCCGTACCACCCAGAAACTTGTCTAGACAACACACATACAAACAGAGATTACAACACAAATAAAACTCAAACTCACCAAAAACAGCCAGCACCGCAGCACATTGACCCTATTGCAAAACTCATGACAGAGAAAGTTTGGTTCTGCATGTGTCAAAACACAAAGAGGATTTAAGGTATGTTTTAAAAAAAAAAAAAAAAAAGGAGACAGATTTCTGCCCCAGAAAAACTCCAGACTCTGAGTGCAGAGCCAAAGCCTGCAGACAGTCAAGAGTGCTCTGAGCTGAAACCAGTATCTACCAGAACAGGAAAGCACAGGGAAGACTGCTAATGGGAATGCTCAATCAGATTAGAACGGCCGACAAGAAATCAGGTCTTGAGGAAAAACAAGCACTTCAGAGGAAAATTCAGAGGATTCCAACTGATTACCCAATAGATACACACAATAACTCCTAATATGTCAACCGAGAAGGGGAAGGAGTGTTTGTGTGTGTCTACATGCATTCAGAGTACTTGGCCAGTCCAAGGGTGATGTCTAAAGTTTGTCTCTTGGGGAGAACGCTCGTAAGCCAAAATTCTGATTATACACACACACGCACACAAGTCAGTGAATCAATCAGTGTTTAGGCTCTTGGGAGAGAGGGAAGGGAAAGAGGGAAAGGAGGAGAGTCAGGGAAGAGAGGAGGTAATGGAAGGAGAAGGTAGCATCACCCCCATAGTCTCTCTGAGGGTTTTCAAAGCCCACAGCTGTCTGCACATCGTGTTCCTGATAAAACAGACACAGACAGACTGAACATCTCCACTTTTTCCACGAATGTAGACCCACAGATAGATTAACTTAATCAAATATTTTCTAACGTCACCTTGCCTGTCCCTCCTCTCTTCTTCCAGGCTGAATGAGTATGTGTTTGATAGATTCACTCTGGCTGTGTGTGTGTGTGTAGGGTCAATGGTGTGCTGCTATGTGTTTTTCCACGATTTTGGTGTGTTCAAATCTTGCACCTGGTCTTGCCTACCTTTTCCTGGAAACCGTCCCAAGGCATGTTTTTATTTCAGGGAAGAAACGAGGAACCAAGGAGTGAAGAGATAAATTAACGCTGTTACTCACACACACACACACACACACACACACAAAACTACATTTAACCTAAACCAAATATCTCAGCCACATGTGCTTAATTTTCACCATCTGTCATAGGGTAATCTGTGGAGGGAGTGTGTGTGACAGTGTGTGCACAGAGTGAGTGAATGCTGTAGATGGAAATGGACAGGAGGGACAAATAGGTGGTGACTTTTTCAACTCTAATTTGTGTCTCTTGTCTTGAGACAGTGGCCTCACATGAAGAAGCAGTTTCCATTCTGAAGATAAAAAACAAAATATTTTGCTGCTGTCGCATCTGCCTTCTACCTCCAGAGCACGGCAGACAGGAGTTTCAAATGATCTGCCGCTTCACATTTAGTCCACCCTGTGGTCTTTACATCAAAGCTCAATTCAGACAAAGTATTGTCATGGATGCCTCTCAAATTCACGGTACCAGCAGGGTTCATTACAGAGCATGTGCCCCTGTCTGTCTTGGCCGACACATGTGAATGCACAGGGCGTGTGTGTGTGCGCATGTGTTTCACCACTGCAGCCTCCACTGACCAATAAATTCTTTGAACGAGGTCAAAACAGTACTGCGATGAGGTCACTCAACTGTGACCGCAGTGCTCTGTGTATGTGCAATGCGTAAGTGTGTATGGGCAACAGAGAGGGTTGGGGAAACAGTGGGCTGAGTCCCGTCTTTACAGATCTCATATGCATCCACAAACAGAGATCCAGTTGTGCCTTTAGGGTTGTGTTTATGACTGTATAAAGGCCTCAAGGTGCTGGTGGGTCTGCACGGCCTCAGTTCAACTATAATTATAAAGGCGAATCCAGCCACCAGGCGATAGATGTAGACGAGATTGCTCAATGGCCTGAAGGGGGAAGAGAGAGAGCGTGAGAGAGTGAAGAAAGTGAGTGAGAGAAGGATGACAAGAAAGGGATAGAAAATGAGAGAAGTGACCATTGATGGATGAGCTGTAATGCTGACTGTCCTGTTCCTGCCCTCTCTCATGAGAGGGAGAGATTACAAGTTTACAAGAAGATGACCAAGGCTACATTATGCCCGACCCATGACCTGCCTCATGCCTGTGGAACGTTATGGAGAATCTACAGAACCAACAGACCTATGGCCGGAATGACCCAGGAGTGACCTTACTGTGTAAGGCTGGGGTGAACGGGGTGAGCGGCCTTCAAGATCACAGGCCTACGAGCCATAAATTCACACCCTCAGTTATCCCACCTTGTTTTATTTATTTCTATTGGTTATGCTTTTGATCCCTCACCTTAGTCACACTATCCACACCCCTCAACACTTACTGCTGTCTGAATGCACATAGCGATGGACTATACACCGATCAGCCATAATATTAAAACCTGCCTAATATTGTGTAGGTCCCCCTCGTGCCGCCAAAACAGCTCTGGCCCGTGGAGGCATGGACTCCACAAGACCTCTGAAGGTGTCCTGTGGTATCTGACGCCAAGACGTTAGTCGCAGATCCTTTAAGTTCTGTAAGTTGCGAGGTGGGGCCTCCATGGATAGGACTTGTTTTTCCAGCACATCCCACAGATGCTCGATCAGATTGAGATCTGGGGAATTTGGAGGCCAAGTCAACACCTTCAACTCTTTGTCATGTTCCTCAAACCATTCCTGAACAATGTTTGCAGTGTGGTAGGGCGCATTATCCTGCTGAAAGAGGCCACTGCCATCAGGGAATATCGTTGCCATGAATGGGTGTACTTGGTCTGCAACAATGTTTAGGTAGGTGGTACGTGTCAAAGTAACATCCACATGAATGCCAGGACTCAAGGTTTCCCAGCAGGACATTGCCCAGAG